>CM060342.1:31477939-31512939 GCA_030674155.1 Stramonita haemastoma
ATATGAATGAAGGCAGTTGATCTCATAAATTACATAATCTTCAAAACTAAAACATCAAATGATATCATCCACTTTGCATCTTGAAATCTTTTAGCAAATAGATTTTTTAGGTAAGTAATCTAAAAAAAGAAAAAATCATTAGAAATCCCCCCCCCCCCCCCCCCGAAAAAAACAAACACCAAAAAATATAAGAGAATTCTATGAAAACATTTTTTCTTATTTATTTCTTCTTTCATACTGATAAAATATCAATGTGCTGATAATTTTGTCATCACTGGCCTAATAAACCTTGGTTTAGATACCGTGGTAAAAATGTTACATTTTTATAACTTTTCATTTGAATTTCACTGTACATAGAAATTATATTCTGATGTATACATCAATGAATCACTGTCAGTTCTTTTAACATCTATGCATCTTCCACTCTCAGCTGAAATAAACAGTACTGCTGTGATCTCAAAATAAAAAAAAATTAAATTCCCAAGTCTACAATTACATGAAAGTTTCATTTTATTTGTTAACAGTACTTTTAAAATCAATTGAGACAGGGATGCAAACCAAACAATATAAAATTACAAACCTGGTGCTCCTGGTTTTCTTTGTCTTGTTTTACCCCAGATGACATTTTGAAATTTTCAAATGATCAATGTAGCATCCTGCAGAATAAACAAAACCAGGGCAAGATGTTAACAAAGTCCACATGCATCATAATCTATCACTGTATGCATTCAAGTATTACAGTCTAAAACAATCTTTTGCTCTTTAAAAACATAACTTGAAGAAATATAGATTTTTAAGCAAGAACTTACGGCATGTATAAATTACACATTACATTACATGATTACTTAGAAATGAATTTGTTATGAAAACTTCAGTTAATAAAAAAAAAAACACACCAAAAAACCTTCACTTTTCCCTGCACAATGACATGTTCAATGATTGTATTTGGTGCTACCATTTCTTGTGGCAGAAGCTTTGCATGCATGCACATATTGCAGTCTTCATCATCAATGTTGTCAGTCACACTCACAGGGTGCATAACTTCATTAAATACTCTTTGGCTTTGGTGTTGTGTTTTATTTGAAGTGTGTGTGTGTGTGTGTGTGTGTGTGTGTGTGTGTGTGTGTGTGTGTGTGTGTGTGTGTGTGTGCATTCACATAAAATACTATAGTCTCATCCGAAGGACTTTTGGGGAGAGTGGAGTCTGCACTGATGTTAACTCCTGGAGAAAAATCCCCTTGAAATGGATTCCAACCTGGGTCGTCAGGTTGCAGGCACAATCTTCTAACCGCTAGGTTATCTAGTCCCCCACGTGCACATGTGTGTGTGCGTGTGTGTGTGTGTGTGTGTGTGTGTGACTGTGACTGTGACTATGTGCTTTTGTGCATGTGTAAAACTGGGAGGGGGGGGGGGGACAGTTCTATTCTAGTGCCACAATGTTATATGCCCAGCTAAGGCATGTTTCATATCTTTAAAAAAAAGAAGTAAACAGCATCCAATCAACTATCAAGGAGGTATAAACTACTCATGCTGTTGTGCTAGAGGAACCATATTCCATAGTACAGTTTTCTGTAAAGAGCAGGCCTACTAAGAATCAAACGATTCAAAACAAAATGATAAACTTTAATTGATGACAATTGTCTCATTGTCTTGCTTATCAATTTTTTTTTATTGTCAGCTAAATTTTTACACAAAGATCAAAATAACATGTACTCATTATACAAACTACAGTATAGACTTGAAGCACTGCCATACGGTCTGTGCAGACATTGAGATTCTACTTTTGCTTTGGTAGTTTGGATGTGGATCTTTTTCACTTTTCAGCTTTTGATTTCTTCCCCAAGTTTCTGTCAGTCCTTTTCTCCCTCTTCCATATTCCTTGATCTGAAATTCTAGATGCCCGCAACCCCCTCCCCTCACCCCCTCCAAACAACAAAAACAAAATAAATAATCAATAACTTGAAATATTCTTCAGAAGGCACTTGATAACATATTACGATCTTTCAAATTTCCTCCCCAGTCTTCTATAAAAACGACCAACATTCAAGTGTTTAGAGCCTTATCATCGCCATCGGCGATCAGTTTTCATTTTGGCCAAAGATTGTAAACATTGCTACTGATTTTCAACATATCAACATAATGCCTTTCCCTGACAAATCACAATAGTATACTTTAAAGCACTGATCGATATTCTAAATGTAATATCTAACCTGACAAGAAATTTTGCCCTTTCGTTGGAATGGGAGATAAACAGACTCGTTCGAAGTTAGTTCCTCTATGTTCATTGGTTGACACAATAACTTCCGTCTCTAATCTGCACAGAATTGTAGTGCATGAGTAGCTTTTAAGTATGAATGATAACACTTTTTTAAAGATAAAAAGAGCTGCTTGAAATTGTAAGTTTTTCGGGAAAAAGTTTAATACTATTAACAAAATATCATTTAATGACAAAATTTTCCTGGAATTGATATATAAAATCCAATTTTGTTCATGCTTTTCCTCCAAGTACGATTATAAGCTTGAACCCTACAAATGTTGTGCTTGTACTGTTAGCTTTACTTTAATCACGTGACACGAAGCGGGCACCATGGACGCTACTTTCCGAAAAACGATGACTTCGGTCACCGATATGCTCTTTCCTGTCAGTAAAACTGCCAGGGACCCACAGCAACATCAAATGTTAAAGACAGGTAAGCACTCCATGAGTTGGCTATAAAGATAGCATTCTGTTGTTTGTTATACTTTGTTAACAAAGTTGTTTGGACACCAGATTTGTTGAGACATGTTTCATTGTTTTGAGTCAGTATTTGATGAAATGTTTTTCTATTTGTTCGATTTTATCTTTTAATCCTGCAAAAGGAAGTATGCCTCAAGCAAGGCAGTCATCAAGCTGATTTCTGCATGCGTAAAGTAAAAGATTAATTTTATTTCACCGACACATGAAGTGTGTTCTTTTACAGTTTGGAAAAAAAAAAGGGGGGGGGGGGGGGGGGGGGGAGAGCACTTTGTTTTGCCAGGGGAAAAAATGCTGCATATTTACTGAAATATATCTGGAAGGTTGTGATTGTTTGACCAACTCGTGTACAACAATACACTGTTATGCATATAACAAATATGTGGTTAACACATACAGACTGGAACTGCAGTATATTAATTTAAATCAATAAATGCCAGACATTGATTAAATTATGCCTTGTTTCCAAAAGAAAAACAACTAAAGAAAACCTCTGTTCCATCAAGACACTGTATAAAACAACAGGTCTTATGGGGACATTATATGACACATCCTTGATGTACCATTGCACATAACCAAATGTAACTAAACACTTCCGGAAGGCATCAGTTCTTAATTTGATACCAACATGCATGGACTGTTGTTATCTATATCCATGCATGTTTGGCTAGTTTATCCTTTAAAATATGTTATACATTTACCTGTGATTGGTGACATATTAGGTGACAATGGCAAGACATATGGTGACCAGAACTGCAAACTTTCTTAGAAATGTAAATTATCCAGCATGTGAGAAAATTTCAGTTTGATAGCTTGTTAATGCACACACACACACACACACACACACACACACACACACACACACACACACACACACACACACACACACAATTGTCTTATGAGTAAGTCAGTCAGTCAGTTTGGGGTATTAAAAAAAAAAAAAGTAAAATAATTAAAAATCTACAGGCAGTTTAGCTCTGTAGAATTCAACAACAAAAGGGTTAAAGTGATCAGATTTGGTAATTTATACTTTTGCATCAGTATATAATGATGTAGCATAATGCCATTTTATAAGTAGTGGAAGCAGTCATAGTAGTATTAATAGTTGTTGAGACTGGCTCAAGCCCCATGTTCATGGCTTATAAATGTCCCATCTTTGTTCATAAAATCAAGTCATTTTTTTCAGTCTCAAGTTTCACCTGAGCGCAAAAATTCTTGCATCATAAATGTTCTGTCTTTTTTTTTTTTAATTCCCTTTTTACATATTCACTTTGCAACTTGCATCCAGATAATGAGAATGGTATTAATCGACTCTATAGTTTATCCAATTTTTTTTTTTAATCTAGCAAGTTAGAAAGGCTGTTCTCATAACTAAACCAGGTGTATAACTCTATGTCAAGTCAAAACTTTTGTTTTACTGCAGTGTTTGATGTTTTCAGACATTCTGTTAAGTGTAGACTTTTTATGTTTCAGGCAATGAGTATGTGACCAACCTACCCCTGCAGATGCTGATATACTTTAATATATTTTTCTCTCCATTATGGTTCATCACCAGCATCGTCATGTTGGAAGCAAAGGTGTGTGTGTGTGTGTGTGTGTGTGTGTGTGTGTGTGTGTGTGTGTGTGTGTGTGTGTGTGTTTGTGTGTGTGTTTGTGTGTGTGTGTGTTTGTGTGTGTGTGTGTGTGTTTGTGTGTGTGTTGTGTGTGTGTGTGTGTGTGTGTGTGTGTGTGTGTGTGTGTGTGTGTGTGTGTATTTTATTTATTTTTTTTTTTTCTTTTATATCAAGGATAATGGAATAAGCACTCATGTGCTTTTTTACATCCAATCCCCATGTGTATGCAGTTTTCAAAATATTTTCCTCTGTTCCTAACAGCACACAATGGCCTACTCTTACAAAAATCGGAACAGGATTTAACATGTGCACAAGATGTTCTGCGTGCGTTTGCACACAGGGCCTCGGTTTATAGTCTCGTGTGTGTGTGTGTGTGTGTGTGTGTGTGTGTGTGTGTGTGTGTGTGTGTGTGTGTGTGTGTGTGTGTGTGCGCGCATGTGGGTGCATGTGCATTATGTGTGTGTGTGTGGCATGTGGATGTGTGTGTGTGCACAAGTGTGTTTGTGGGTGCGCTTCTTAGTTTTGGCTCTTGCTTTGTTGGTTAGTTTTCGTTCTAGTATTTCTGTACATTATCTGAAATTCAAAGAGTAAAAACCACTCTTGATTTTTTGTTGGCTTCTGCCAAGGTTTTCTTAAATTCAAAAATGATATCATGTTGTAGATTAATCTATTATAGAAACTAAATATTTAACCTTAAAATTGATTTAGCATCTTTAAAGCTTGCCTATTGTTTTAGTGCAAGTGCACTAGGACCATGAGTGATAAGCATGAAAAATTAAAAGTATTAGATTACCTCTATGATCTCTGCCTTTTTGTTTCTCTTCATCTTCCTAATCTCATCTGTTATGTAAACAAAGGCTGGGAGCTGTACTAATATCCTCTTGTATTAATTGCTTGTGTTTGGGTTGTTGTTTTTTAATCAAGGTATGCTTCTAATATACTTGTATACTTGTATACTAGTATACTTGGGTATGTATTTCACCTTAGGTGGCTTGATATGTAAAGCTGCTGAAGCATCTCTTATTCAGTGTTTTGATTGGAGAATGTATGGGGCAGATATCTTCATTTTTGTGTGTTTTTTGTTTCTGTTTTTTTTCAGTTTTCGCACCTGTCCCAGCTGTACCAGATTGTGTTGGTGTCAGTGTACATAGTGTACACACTGATAGAGATCGTCCGTCTTTACATTGGATTCGTTGGAAATTTGATGGAAAGGGTAAGTAACCAGGACTGCTGTTGTAAGTAATCATTCAAATCTGAAGAACCCTGAAGTTGTAATGCAGCCACCTTAATTGCAGGGAAATAATGGTTACATTTATGAAAATGTCAACAGTCCATGCATGTTAGTACCAAGTCATTCCACTCAGAAAATGTCACCATTGGTGAACTTCTCACTATCTGAGGGACAAAAAAAAAAACCAAAAAAAGAAACGAGACAGAATCTGAAGAAGCTTTACAGAAGTGGAACAAGTGGATGTGTGAAAGTAGACAAGTTCACAAGACATGACAGGCACAGTGTGGGTTTGCTTGTCTCACTCTTTAACATGTATTTGCACATGGGTTCAAAGGAGACTAGAAACTGAAATGATATTTGAATATATTCATTTTACTTCTCTTCATGACCAAAAAAAACCACATCAGCAGATGTACTTCACCTATCCTGTAGTCTTATAGAACGTGGGGGCACCACTGAAGATTTTGCAACAAGCTTCCTCTATCTTCACAGTTTTCAGCTTTATGCAGCAAGACATTCCACTCAAATTGTCTCTGATGTTGTCTTCCTATTAACATGTTGAAACAGGCTTAAATCCTTTGAGTCATGTGTCAAGAATCAAACAGACACCCGCCGCCATGGCACAGTGGTTAGCGCCTTGGATTTCAGACTGGAAGGTTCAATTTCCATAAGTAAAGTTAAAGTCTGTCCCGAGCCTAAGGCTCATCAGGCCGATGCTTATCCCGGTTTCTGTAGCGTTAAGTGACTGAGAGTCATAGACTCCCCCCTGGATAGGACGCCAGTCTATCGCAGGGTTAACCCCCAACACAAGGTTGGTACCCCTTTTACACCTGGGTGGGGTGAGAAAATAGCCGTAAAGTGCCTTTTCCAAGGGCACAACGCCATAGCCAAAAGCTGGGATCAAACCTGCAACCTTTAGATTACGAGTCCAATGCCCTAACCACTAGACTACAGCGGCAGCTGATTTCCATAAGAGTCATAGGAATTTTTCAGACTGCAGCCAGCTCCTACCTAGAGCAAGTGTGCGGCCTAATATTGATGGCCTCCCTATGGACACCCGTCCCTGAGGATGAGACATCACAAACATAGGTATGGCTGTGTTGGGGAGATTGAATTGAACGGTGTGGGAACAGCAAGACAGGACGGACGTTGCTGAAAATGATGCAGCAAAACAAAAACAAACAAAAAATCAATCAAACAATCGTTACTGCCTGTTTTCAGGTGCCGGAGCTGGCGGGGTTCTGGTTGCTGACGATGATTCTGCAGCTGCCCCTGATCCTGCTGCTCTTGCTGAACGACGAAGCCATGCTGCTGCCCATGGAGAGGGCCGTGCACATCATCAAGGCGCTGTTCATCGTCTGCGAGGTGATCGTGGGCTACTTCGCCATCAGGATCATGGTCAACTATCAGGTCACCAAGTACCACCTGCAGCAGTTCACAGACTTGGAGCAGGTGGAAGAAGACAGTTACTGGCCCGAGACGCGGCATACGGCGTAGTGTGGTTTTCATGATGATGATGATTCAGATGAGGTGTGTCTTGGACTCCGGTTGTGTTTGAACTTTTAAAAAAAAAAAAAAATTAGAAAGTAGTGTGGATCGAAGAAATTGGATAAAACTCTGTGTGTGTGTGTGTGTGTGTGTGTGTGTGTGTGTGTGTGTGTGTGTGTGTGTGTGTGTGGTTTGTGTGTGTGTGTGTGTGTGTGTGTGTGTGTGTGTGTGTGTGTGTGTGTGTGTGTGTGTTTTCCATAACTCCTTGGGAAATGATGGAACACTGCATTGTATTTTGATCTGTTTACTGTGATATGTATGTTTTTTTAAATCCTCATTGTTTTCCAGAAATAGTCCGCACATTTTGATTCCATATTATGTAGGCGGCCGATGGTTGAAAGAAGTACATGTTATCAATGGTCTGCTGTGTTTTGTTATTAGTTTTCTCTCAATATGGCTATTATGTTATCTTCATCATAGTGCAGATATTATGATAGCAAAGGGATGTTTCAGGTGCTTTTCTGTTTTGTTTTTTTTTCTTTTTCCTGTGATCCAGTGTAGTGTCCTATTGTTTATGGATTGAGTTGAAGCACTGTGTGTGTGTGTGCGTGTGTGTGTGTGTGTATGTGTTGTGTTGTATGTGTTGTCACTGTGTGTTTCCAAATTTATGAAAAGCTTCTGTGCTTAGTGTTGTATGACTGTTAACTGTGTTTGCAGATGTCTTTTCCTTTGTGTCCTTGAAATTCAGTGATATTTCATGTCCCAGTAATATTGAAAGAGACAGGTACAGTAACTTGGAGAAACAAAGTGTAGAACTTCAAGTTCATTTTATAATTGTGAACTTAATACTAATGCCATCAGCAAAGATAGTGTGTGTGTGTGTGTGTGTGTGTGTGTGTGTGTGTGTGTGTGTGTGTGTGTGTGTGTGTTGTGTTGTGTGTGTGTGTGTGTGTGTGTTTGTGTGTGTGTATGTGTGTGTGTGTGTGTGTGTCTTCCTTTTTAACGTCTATCCACTAAAAAGTGATTTTAGACAAATAATTTGGGGGGGGGGGGGGGGGGGAATGGTGGTGTGTTTGTGTGGACAGGTGAATGGAGGATAAAAAATATATATATATATATATATATATATAAATATATATATATATATATTTTAAAAAAAAAAAAAAAAAAAAAAAAAAGAAGTCTAATTATCAGTAAAGCTTGAACCATAAAAAAGGACAAATAGAAGCAAGTAATCTTGAGTAAAATAAATGCTACAATATGTGTGTGTGTGTGTGCGTGCGAGCACGCTTGCGTGCATGTTGTGTGTTGTGTGTGTGTGTTGTGTGTGTGGTTGGTGTGTGTGCATGCGTGTGTGTGTGTGTGTGTGTGTGTGTGTGTGTGTGTGTGTGTGTGAGTGTGACTGTGTGTGTGACTGTGTGTGTGACTGTGTGTGTTGTGTGTGTGTGTGTGTGTGTGTGTGTGTGTGTGTGTGTGTGTGTGTGTGTTTTATGTGTGTTTTAACAGGCAATAATAATCATCGGTAAAATTGAAATGTTATTAAAACAAGAAAAAGCTAAAGTCCAAACTAAACTAAACGGGCAACTGGACTTTGAAGCAAATATTCACAAATTCTGAACATTAATGAAAAATCACTGAAAACATTTTCTAATGAACAATCGGGAATATTGGGCAAAAAAGTTTTTAAGACTTTACATTAAAAAATCAAATGAAAAATTGAAATGTTTTCACCACAACAGCACGTAACGCCTGTCACAAAATTAAGCTTTAGTCTATAAAGTAGCGAGATTACTTGTCTGAGCTTCGCCATACTATAATGTGGAAAATTCGAAACTATATTTTTAAGTTATAAGCCTTTACAATATGATGTTTAGAAATGCTACCAAAATCTTTAACTAATAATTTCACTAATAATGTGTGTGTGCACGCATGTGCGTGCGTGCATGTGTGCGTGCATGTGTGCGTGCATGCATGTGTGTTAAAGACACATGATCTGAGGATTTGCTTTGTATTGTATTGCATACATCTTTGTATTTTATGTCAATGTATAATAATTTAATATTGGTATGAAAATAGTGCTTTGTCAGTTTATGTGCGCTATATATAAATTTGTAAATAACATTGAAATGTTTGAATAAATTGAATTACAGAAAGTATGGTTTGATGTGCTGTTATAGTGTATGTGAATGACTTTGTTTGAGAGGAGCAAGTGTGTGTATGTGAGAGAGAACCCAGCATGCCTACAGTAGTTGGTTTCAATATGACGGATGCTTAAGTTGAGTGGTTCATACAGTTTGACCTCAATCCCATGGGTCAATGAAGTCGTGGGTTTGAATCTCGGTGGCATCTAGTGAATTAAGGGTGGGGATTTTTAGGATCTGCCAGGTCAACTTCAAATCCAGACCTGCCAGTGCTTTCATTCCCTTTGTGTATAAACACATGTAGAAGATCGAATATGCACATTAAAGATCCCATAATTCATGTCAGCATTTCGGTTTGATGGGTTACAGAAACATGAATGTACCCAACATACATCCCAGAAGTTGGAATGCAGCTAATTTTACAGTGGGCAAAAACGGTCGCATACACAAAATTTCACCATTGGTGAACCTTGTTGTTCTAGTCAAGGAACCAAAAAGAACAAACAAAAAAAACACAAAAAACCCTCAATTCATGGATACCTCAGTAGAGACCCAAACTTGCAGGCCACAAGTTCCAGGCTGTAGTAACCACTTGCCTGTGTTTGTCCCATGTGGGCTAACTGATTTACCTTGTAAAAGTAAAGGTGTCCTATAACCTATGTGGTCATAGGGGAGTGAGGCATCAGAGACCTCAGCTTCTCTAGGGGGCCAGCATATTGAGGGCGGCACCCATCTCCTCTCCCTTGCTGCTTTACCTTCCCTGACCCTAAAGAGGGCAGGTGCCCATTTGCAGCTGGGTGAACTGTACTGAAGCCAAGGTGCACAAACGGTCACCCATCCAACTGGTAACCACGCTCGATGCTGCTTAACTGTAGCTTGGGGAAAGCGAGTACTTTGACCACTGAGCTATCCCGTCCTCGATTTACTTTGTATACAACTTAATCATGGCAGATTTCTCTGCATGAAATTAGGGCTGCTCTCCAAAGGGAGAGCGCGTCGCCACAAGAGCAGCGCCACTCACTTTCTTTTGTATCTTTACTTTTCCTGTCTGCATGTGTATTTGTTTTCCTACCAGAGTGGGGATTTTTTCCTACAGAATTTTGCCAGGGGCAACTCTCTTGTTGCCTAGGGTTCTTTTACGCCCACTAACTAGTGTTGCCAAATGAGGAGATACAGCACCGTCACAGCAATCTTTGTATTTGAAGTTACCCTTTTCAATTTACTTAACCGCCTTGTGTAGGGACGCTATTTTTTTCCCTTTTAATTTATTTAAACGTGCGGGGAAGGGGGGGGGGGGGGGGGGGCGTTATTCCAGAGTTCCAAGAATGGGTGCTACAAAGATAAACAGTTGAAAGAAAAGAAGACAACGCACCACCATCACCACCACCCAGAGAGAGACACACACACACAGACAGATAGACAGACAGAACACAAATAAAAACGAATTCGAGTTTTCTAAATTTGCAAGAACAGTTTTATTTTCATGAGGCTACAAAGTGTTTTCTGGTGTGTGTGTGTGTGTGTGTGTGTGTGGTGTGGTGTTGGTGTGGTGTGGTGTGGTGTGGTGTGTGTGTGTGTGTGAAATTATTCGTTCATTTTTTTTACTTTTTTTCTAAATATTGTTTATAATTCAAATGTACTAGTTCTTTCATTTACTTTCTTTTTTAATCCACTTATCGTTCAATTTAGATCTATCGTTTTTCATGTTATTCAGTATGGTATTCTGACAGGTTAAAGAAATAGAGCAAACAGAACATAATATTTACTTTAAAAAAAAAAAAAAAAACACTACTATCTGTAACTTCCATGCCATATCATCTTGAAAAAAGAAAAAAGAAAAAAAATCAAAGGAAAAACTTCACATTATTTCTGTCTGTTTCTGTAGTAGGGAGGACCAACTTCGGCATGTATACAACAATCCTTTTCTTTTCTTTGTTGTTGTTGTTGTTGTTGCTGTTGTTATTTTGTTTTGTTGTTGAGAATTGACAGATGTAACCTTTTGCAACTCCAGAGATCACCCGAAGCTGTACATAAAAATGACCTAAGAATCGTTGAAGCATGTAGTTTGTATTTTTTAGACTGTTGCAGTGTGTTTGAGTGAGTGATGACCGTTATCAAAGAGTTTTGGTATGTCCATGGTCTGTTTAATAATGTAATGATGTGTGTGTGTGTGTGTGTGTGTGTGTGTGTGTGTGTGTGTGTGTGTGTGTGTGTGTGTGTGTTGTGTGTGTGTGAAGTCAAATCCAGTCAAGCGTGTGTGTGTGTGTGTGTGTGTGTGTGTGTGTGTGTGTGTGTGTGTGTGTGTGTGTGTGTGTGTGTGTGTGTGTGTGTGTGTGTGTGTGCGCGCGCGCGCGCGCGCGCGTGTGTGTGCGTGTGTGTGTGTGTGTGTGTGTGTGTGTGTGTGTGTGTGTGTGTGTGTGTGTGTGTGTGTAGTGTGTGTGTTGTGTGTGTGTGTGTGTGTGTGTGTGTGTGTGTGTGTGTGTGTGTGTGTGAGTGCTTTATGTACTTGCAGATGTGGTATAGGCCTAGTGCATATAAAAGAACCATTTGAGTATAGTGCCATACTTATACACACACACCACCACCATCACCAAAATGTGTTTGTGCGTGCATAACTTTTGTAACTTGTAGGTGGTGTATAATAGTGTCTATGCAAACTATGAAAAGGGCCTCTATAGTTGTATGCACGCACAGACCATCAAAAAGCGTATTTATACATGCATCACTTTTATATTACCGTTTGTGGTATAATAGTGTCTAAACAAAACCATCAAAGGGCCTAAGTAGCATGCACAAACCATCAAAAACGTGTTCTTAGAGTGCTGAATTTTTAGATCATGTTTATAGTGTAAGAATGCCTAAAGCAAACCATCAAAAGGGCGTCTAGTTGTGTGCATGCACAAACCATCAAAAACGGGTTTATGCATCCAGAACTTTGAGATCATGTTTGTGGTATAAAAGTGTCTAAATAAACCATTAATTAAGGGCATTTAGCTGCATGCATGCACAGACCATCCCCCCCCCCAAAAAAAAAAAAAATTATAAAGAAAATGTGTTTATACACGCAAAGCTTTCAGATCAAGTTAATAGTGATGATGCGAAGATCCGCCATAGCTGGGGTTGTAACTGCGGTGACCACTGCTTTCCTTGTACCAGACCTGGCGATCATTCCAGGGCTGCGTGTGGCGGAAATTGTCCCACAGAGGATGGTCACCGTGCGGGGAGTCGTGTCGAGTCTCTGCCTGAAGACTCCGGAATACCTCCAGCTGTAAGTCAGAGACAGTCACCAATAGATTAGTACTCCTCGAAGTCGGAATGCTGCTACCTAAATAGGGGTGGGGGTGGGGGGGGGGGGGGCGGTCGTATGCGTATAAATCTTACCATTGGTGAACCCCAGGGTTCTGATCGAGGAATGAAAAAAAAATAGTACAGTTTTTCTTTGTTTGTTTCTTTATTTCTTTCTTTGCTTCTTTCTTTCTTTCTTTCTTACTTCTCTTGTGTGTATGGCCATATTGGGAAGATACAGAATGCGTATTGTCAGGTCTTCTCCTGCGCTTGTAACTCAGTCTGGAGGAGGTCTGCCAGCTTGCAAGGCCTCAGCCCGCTTCAGTAGAGTCCCCACTTCACCCAGCTGTAAATGGGTACCTGCCCTCTTTAGGGTAAGGGAAGGTAAAGCAGCGAGGGAGAGGAGATGGGCGCCGCCCTCAATATGCTGCCCTCCTAGAGAAGCTGAGGTCTCTGATGCCTCGCCCCCCTACGACCACACTGGTTATGGGACACCTTTACCTCTTTTTGCCTTTAAACGTGTAGCATACAGCCATCTAGCTTACATACATCTCTTCACATAAAAGTACTGTAATCATTACACACACACACGAGTTTTTTTTCTCCAAAATTTCGATATTCTATTTGAATATGTGTAGCATACAGCCATCTAGCTTACATAATTATCATCACAAAAAATTACAGTAATCATTACACACTCTAATGCTTTATTCCCGAAGTTTCGATATTCTATTTATGTATATGTAGCATACAGCCATCTAGCTTACATACATAATTATCATCACACATAAAAGTACAGTAATCATTACACGCTCTAATGCTTTATTCCCGAAATTTCGATATTCTATTTATTATTCATTTTTTATTTATTTTGTTATTTTAGACACAAATAAAATAGTAAGATTCTATTTGTGTATGTGTGTAGCACACAGCCATCCAGCTTACATACATATCATCACACAAAAGTACAGTAACCGTTACACAGTCACAGACATAGGCCTACCTGTTTTTCCGAAATCTCAATTTTCTCTTCGAAGACGGTCCACAGGACGGTTTCGTTGCAGGGAGGGGTGGTGAGGCTGCCTTGGTAGCGGAAGTAGTTGCCGCTGCCTGCATTCTCGGGTAGCAGTTCAGACAGTCTGAAGCCTTCCATCTCCGCTGTCTGATCTGTGAATGACATGACATCAACAGTGGTTGTGTGTGTGTGTGTGTGTGTGTGTGTGTGTGTGTGTGTGTTGTGTGTGTGTGGTGTGTGTGTGTGTGTGTGTGTGTGTTGTGTGTGTGTGTGGTGTGTGTGTGTGTGTGTGGTGTGTGTGTGTGTGTGTGTGTGTGTGTGTGTGTGTGTGTGTGTGTGGTGAGAGGAGAGGGTGAGGAGAGAGTGTGTGTGTGTGTGTGTGTGTGTGTGGTGTGGTGTGTGTGTGTGTGTGTGTGTGTGTGTGTGTGTGTGTGTGTGTGTGGTGTGTGTGTGTGTGTATGTGTATGTGTGTGTGAGTGAGTGCGTGTGTGTGTGTGTGTTGTGTGTGTGTGTGTGTGTGGTGAGAGAGAGAGAGAGAGAGAGAGAGAGAGAGAGAGAGAGAGAGAGAGAGAGAGAGAGGAGAGAGAGAGAGGAGAGAGAGAGAGAGAGAGAGAGAGAGAGAGAGAGAGAGAGAACTCGAACTCGAACTCGAACTCGAACTCGAAAAATTTATTCACAGAAAGGCCATTGGCCCATACATGAAGGGGGTTGCCAAACTGCTTAGTATTTTGGTGGAATAAAAGACAACAGCAATGACAACAGCAGAATTGTATTGCAACAAAATCAGTAGCAAAAATATGACTTAAGATAATAAAGTATCTCTTATTCTAAAGGCTTTACACAAATAAAGAGTGAGGCTGCGCACAACATCAGGCTGACTTGATGCCATGAGTAAACAGTCTAAATGAATTAGGCTGCTTTCTATATTTCACAGGGATGTAACTCTGCCTAACATCCTCTAGCACTGGGCAGTATAACACAAAATGCACCTCATTTTCAGGTGCTTGCTTACATAACGGGCATAGTAACCTGAGGTCATCAACATCATATCCTCTGTATCTGAATTTATGAACATTTATATCTGATACACCAAGTCTAAACTTTGACATAATTCTTTTCAAATGTATGTCCATATCAAGCTTTAAATAAGGTTTGATATCATGTGCACTTATAAATTGTCTATACATTTGATATCTTTCACTGGTTTGTATATGATCATTCCATTGCTGCCATCGGCAGTCAATCAGTCTTTGTCTGAAAGTATTTATAAATTCTCTACAACTTCCAACACCTTGATTGAGCCAAACAAATCCAAAACCAAGTTCACATAAACAGGTGCGTATTTGTGTAGCCCAGTTGTTTTTCCCTTTCACATCTAGATCATAAAGCATCTTGTAAGATTTAAAAGGTAGCCTGTTCTCATCCATATGTAGAATCTTAATCCAGTATCTAATACATCTTACAGCAGCATTAACAGAGAGAGGATATCTATTAGTTTCACTATACACAAGGTCATTGGACGTTCGTCTATCTAAACCTAAAAACTGCTTTAATGCAAAGAGGTGCATTGATTCACAATGCGTTACAGCTGCATCCAAACCCCAAATTTCTGCACCATATAGCACAGTGGGTTGTATTTGGGCATCAATATTTTAATGAACAGGTCAAAAGAGTTATTATTCAATATTCGCAATTTCCTCAAAACCAATAACAAGCTTCGTTTACCTCGACTTGCCAGATCTTTACATGCAGTTGTGAAACTAAGTTTTGTAGAAAAACAGATTCCTAAATATTTATATACATTAATCACAGGCATGACTTTTCCATTGTAGAACCATTTTTCATGAACAGCTAAATGACCACCTTTTCTGATACAACGATATTGCTCTTATTCAGATTAACCTTAAGATCAAGTGCCGATGCAGCACTGCTCAAGCTATTTAACTGCTTTTGTAAGCCAACAACTGTTTCATATAGCAGGATAACATCATCAGCAAGTAGAAGAATAAACAATTCTGTGACATCTTGGGAGAAAGTGGCACCATGTTTACCATTATTGATGACTTCTCTGGCTAACTCATTAATGAAAACAGAAAACAGTAAAGGGCTATATACATCACCCTGTTTAACACCAGTGGTGCAGTATATTATGTCAGTCAGTTTAGTACCACATCTTATTCTACTTTTGACATTCTGATACATGGCTCTCAAACAACGTAATAATTTACCCGTCACACCATTTTTCTGGAGAACAGGCCACAACAAGTTTCTATTAAGAGAGAGAGAGAGAGAGAGAGAGAGAGAGAGAGAGAGAGAGAGAGAGAGAGAGAGAGAGAGAGAGAGAGAGAGAGAGAGAGAGAGAGAGAGAGAGAGGTGTGTGTGTGTGTGTGTGTGTTGTGTGTGTGTGTGTGTGTGTGTGTTGTGTGTGTGTGTGTGTGTGTGTGTGTGTGTGTGTGTGTGTGTGTGAGAGAGAGGAGAGAGAGTGGGGTGTTGTGTGTGTGTGTGTGTGTGTGGTGTGTGTGTGTGTGTGTGTGTGTGTGGTGTGTGGGGTGTGTGTGTGTGTGTGTGTGTGTGTGTGTGTGTGTGTGTGTGTGTGTGTGTGTGTGTGTGTTGTGTGTGTGTGTGTGTGTGTGTGTGTGTGTGTGTGTGTGTGTGTGTGTGTGTGTGTGTGTGTGTGTGTGAGAGGAGTCTGTGTGTCCGTGTGCCTGTCTGTGTCTGTGTCTGTATCTGTGTGTCTGTGTTTTAAAATAATCGTTAGGTTTATGTACTTGTGTTTGTGAATACATGATCTAAAGCACCATACTGAAAGCATAAAAACGATGCTGTTGAGATAAGCGTTAAAAAAAAGGTAAAGATGTCCCATAACCTGTGTGGTCGTTGGGGAACGACACGTCAGAGACCTCAGCTGCTCTAGGGACCAGCATACTGAGGGCGGCGCCCATCTCCTTTCCCTCGCTGCTTTACCTTCCCTGACCCTAAAGAGGACTGGTACCCATTTACAGCTGGGTGAACTGGGGGACAGTACTGAAGCCAAGACACGTGAACAGTCACCCATCCACTAGGCAACAACGCTCAAGGCTGCTTAATATTTGCATGGGGAGAGCGAATGCTCTTGTTACTGAGCTATCCCGGGGACGGGATAGCTCAGTGGCGAGGGAGAGGAGATGGGCGCCGCCTTCAATATGCTGGCCTCTGGAGAAATGAGGTATATGACCCCTTGCTCTCCTATGACCACATTGGTTATGGGACACCTTAACCTTTTTTTTTTTTAATCCTGTTATCTCGGAAATAAGTGTATATAATTATGTTATATAGTTTTTCTTTCTCTTCTCTCTTTCCTCTTACTGAATCCTATAAAAAAAAAAAAAAAAACCCAGCAACAACGGGAAAGAGGACTCATGCAGTGTGCCTTGGGCAAAATTAACTTGGCGGGGCCTCCCCTCCTTTTTTTTTTTTTTTTTTAAAATTTTAAACAGTGTACTGCATGCAGAGTATGTTTATATCATGCCACCACATTCTATAACATGGGTTCAAATCCCAGCGGTCTGGTGAATGAAGGTGAGAATTTTTACGACCTCCATGATCAATTTTAAGTGCAGACCTGCCAGTGCCTGAATTCCTTTCGTGTATACACGCAAGCAGAACACAACTATGCACATGAAAGATCCCAATAACTCATGTCAGTGTTCGGTGGGTTACAAAAACACGAACATCCCCAGCATACATCCCCGAAGTCGGAATGCTGCTACCTTCATGGTGGGCAAAAAACGGTCACATACGCAAAATATCACCCTTGTTTGATGCTCCTACCACCGACAGAAAAGTTATACAGTCAGAAACTACGTTTCCTGACTTTCCATAAAAAGGTGACTGACTTTCTTACCTCTGTACGTGACTTCTTCAAACACTTTCAAGAGATCCTCAAAGTCCTTGTTTTCACCGTCGGAAATCTGTCATCAAATAAAAATGAAATGCATCAAGAGAGAGAGAGAGAGAGAGAGAGAGAGAGAGGAGAGAGAGAGAGAGAGAATCGGAACTCGGAACTCGGATGTTTATTGTACATCGGCCACAGGCCATTATACAAACACATGAAGAAGAAAAAAAATGGAGGGGTGGGGGGCTGCAGGAGACATGCTTGTCAGTAATGTCAAATTTACAACAAAATTTAAGCTTACAAAACATGGTGTGATAAAGAAAACATATAATAATATAACATATTCAAATAAACTGACATTCAATGTTTACGATGTCTGAAAGTTGTCAAACAATTTAGAGAGAGAGAGACAGAGACAGAGAAACAGAGACAGATAGAGAGAGGGAGGGGTGTGTGTGTGTGTGTGTGTGTGTGTGTGTGTGTGTGTGTGTGTGTGTAGAAAGGGGAGAGAGGAAGAGATGGGAGAGGAAGAGGAGAGAGAAGAGGGAGAGAGAGAGAGAGAGAGAGAGGGAGAGGAAAGGAGAGAGAGAGAGAAGAGAGGAGAGAGGAGGAGAGAAGAGGGGGGAAGGGAGGAGAGGAAAGGAGGAGAGAGGAGAAGGAGAGGAAAGGGGAGAAAGGGGAGAAAGGAAGAGAGAGGGAGGAGGAGAAGAAGGAGAGAAGAGGAGGGAGAGGAGGAAGGAGGAAGAGGGGAAGGAGAAGGGGAGGAGGAAGGGGAGAGAAGGGAGAAGAGGAGAGAGGAGAAGAGGGAGAGAGAAAGAAGAGGAGAAGAGAGAGGAGGAGAGGAGAGGAGAGGAGAGGAAAAGGGAGAGAGAGAGAGAGAGAGGAGAGGAGAGGGAAGAGAAAGAAGAGAGGAGAGAGAGAGAGAGGAAGGGGAGAGGAGGAAGAGGAGGAGAAGGGGGAGAGGGAGGGAGGAGGGAGGAGAGAGAGGGGGAGGAGGGAGAAGGGGGAGGGGGAGAGGGGAGGAAGAGGGGAGGGAGAAGAGAGGAGGGAGGAGGAGAGAGAGGGAAGGAGAGAGGAGAGAGAAGAGAGGAAGAGGGGAGGAGGGAGGAGGAGGAAGAGAGGAGAAGAGGGGAGAGGGGAAGAGGGAGAGGAGGAGGAGAGAGGGAGAGGAGAGAAGAGGAGAGAGGGAGAGAGGAAGGAGAGAGAGAAGGAGAGGGAGAGGAGGAGAAAGAGGGAAGAGGAGAGAGAGGAGAAGAAGAGGGAGAGAGGGAGAGAAGAGAGAGAAGGGAGAGAGGGAGAGGAGAGGGAGGAGGAGAGAGAGGAGGGAGAGGAGGAGAAGAGGAGGAGGAAGAAGAGGAGGAGGAGGAGAGGAGAGGAGGAGAGAGGGAGGGAGGAAGAAGGAAGAGAGAGAGGAGAGGAGAGGGAGGAAAGGAGAGAGGAGGAGGGGAGAGGGAGAGAGAGAGGAGAGAGAGAGAGAGAGGAGGAGGAGAGAAGAGAGGGGAGAGAGAGGAGAGAAGAGGAGGAGAGAAGGAGAGAGGGAGAGAGGGAAGAGGGAGAGAGGAGGGAGGAGGAGGAGGAGAGGAGAGAGAGAGGAGAGAGGGGAGGAGGAGAGAGGAGAGGAGAGAGGAGAGAGAGAGAGGAGAGAGAGAGGAGGAGAGAGGAGAGAGGAGAGAGAGAGAGGGAAGAGAGAGAGGAGGGGAAGGGAGGAGAGGGAGAAGAGAGAGAGAGAAGAGGAGAGGAGGAAGAAGGAGAGAGAGGAGGAAGAGGAGAGGAGAGAGGAGAGAGAAGAGGAGAGAGAGGAGGAGAGAGGAGAGAGAGAGAGAGGATGAGGAAGAGAGAGGAGAAGAGAGAGGAGGGAGAGAGAGGGAGAGAGGAGAGAGGAAGGAGAGAGAGGGACGGAGAGAGGAGAGGAGGAGAGAGGGAGGAGAGAAGGGAGGAGAGAGGAGAGAGGAGAGGAGAGAGAGAGGGAGGAGGAGAGGAGGGAGAGAGAGAGGAGAGAGAGGAGGAGAGAGAGAGGAGAGAGAAGGAGGAGAGGAGAGAGAGAGAGAAGGAGACGAGAGGGAGAGAGAGAGAGAGAGAGGAGAAGAGAGGGAGAGGAGAGAGAGAGAAGAGAGAGAGGAGGGGAGAGGGGGAGAGAGAGAGGAGAGGGGGAGAGGGGAGAGAGAGAGGAGGGAAGAGAGAAGGAGAGAGAGAGGAGGAGGAAGGAGGAGAGGAGAGAGGGAGAGAGAGAGAGAAGGGAAAGGAAAGGAGAGAGAGGGGAGAGAGGGAGAGGGAGGGGGAGAAGGAGAGAGGAGAGAGAAGGAGAAGAGAGGAGAGAGAGAGAGAGAGGGAGGGGAAGAGAGGGAGAGAGAGAGAGGGAGAAGAGGGGGAGGGAGAGGAAGAAAAGAGGAGAGAGAGGGAGAGAGGGAGAGGAGAGAGAGGAAGGGAAGGGGGAGAGGGAGGGAGAGAAGAGAGAGGAAAGGAGAGAGAGAGAAGGGAGAAGAGGAAGAGGGAGAAGAGAGAAGGGAGGAAGAAGAGAAGGGAGGAAAGAGGAGAGAGAGAAGGGGGAAAGAAGAGAGGGAAGAGGAGAGAGGGAGAGAGAGAGAGAGGAGAAGAGAAGAGAAGAGAGAGAGAGGAGGAAGAGGAGAGAGAGAGAAGAGAGAAGAGAGAGAGGAGAGGAGAGAGGAGGGAGAGAAAGAGGAGAAAGGAGGAAGGGAGAGAGAGAGAGGAGAGAGGGGAGAAGAGAAGAGAGGAAGAGAGAGAGAGAGAGGACGGAGGGAGAGAGAAAGAAGAGGAGAGGAGAGAGGAGAGAGAGAGGAGAGGAGGAGAGAGAGAGAGGAGAGAGAGAGGGAGGACGGAAGAGAGAGAAGAGAGAGGGAAGAGAGGAGAGGAAGAGATGAGAGAGAGAGAGAGAGCGACGAGAGAAAGAGGGATGGGGAGCTAGGAATGGAAGGAGGAAAAGGAAAAGCAGAGGAGAGTAGGAGGAGAAGAGGTAGGAAATGAAAGAAAGAAGGATGGGGGATTGGAGGGGAGGAGGGAGGGAGAGGAGAGGAGGGAGGGGAGGATAGAGAAAGATGGAGAGACAAGAGGAAGGAGGAGGGAGGAGAGAATGAGAGAGGAGTGATGGGGAGGAGTGGAGGAGACGAGGGAGGACGGAGATGTGAACGAGGGAGAGAGTTAGGAGAGAGACGACTGATGAGGAAGAGGAGAGATGGAGAGACGGGCGGACTGCTGCCGAGAAGAGAGAGAAGCGGAGGGCGGGAGACTTGACCGGGATTGGAGTGAGATGGAAGTCTGCTGGACTTGGAGAGAAGAGAGATATGAGCGAGAGAAGAGGAGTGAGATCGAGCAGGCTGAGAGAGAGAATAGAGTTCAGGAGAGACTAGGGGTGAGTGAGAGAGAGATGGAGTAGCGACGGGCGACATGAGGGTGAGGCTGTGTCACTCGAGATGGAGATTCGCGGGAGGGAGAGTGAGAGAGAGGACCTTGAGGAGAGAGAGAGCCGGAGAGGATGAAGAGAGAGAGAAGAGAGAGAGTACTCGAAATAAAAAACACCTTTCGAACTCGAAACTCGAAACTCGAAACTCGAAAAATTTATTCACAAGAATAAGGCCATTCGCCTCACATGGAAGGGGTGTTGCCCAAACTGGCTTAGTATTTTGGTGGATTAAAAGACAACAGCCAATAATTAAATCAGACAACAGCAGAATCTGTTATCTTCGCAACAAATAATCAGTTGCAATAAATATTGAACTCCCTTAAGATAATTAAGTATCTCCTTATTCTAATAGGCTCTGTACTACAAATACTAAAGAGTGAGGATGCGATACAACTTCAGGCTGACTTGATGCCATGTGAAGTAAAACAGAGTCTAAAATTAATTAGGCTGCTTTCTATATTTCACAGGGATGAAACTCTGCCTAACTCCTCTAGCACTGGGCAGCAAACACAAAAATGCACCTCATGTTCAGGTGCTTGGCTTAATATCGGGCATAAGTTACCTTAGGCTCATCAACATCCAGATCCTTGCTGTATCTGAATTTATGAACATTGATAATCTGATCACCAAGTCGTAAACTATTTGACAGAATTCTTTTCCAAATGTTGTCCATATATGCTTTAAATTAAGGTTTGATTATCTTGTGAAACTTTATAAAAATTGTCTGATACATTTTGATATCTTTCATCTGGTTTGTATATGATCATTCCGATGGCTGCCTTCGGCAGTAATCTGTCTTTGTATGAACGTAATTTTATAAATTCTATACAACTTTCCAACACCTGATTGAGCCAAACAAATCCAAAACCAAGTTCCACATAAACAGGTGCAGTATTGGTCGTAGGCCCCAGTTGTTTTTCCCCTTTCACATCTTAATCATAAAGATCTTGTAAGATTTTTAAAAGGAGATGTTCTCTTCCATATGTAGAATTCTTAATCCTAGTATCTAATACATCTTTCAGCAGCATTAATACAGAGATTGAGTGATTTCTATTTAGTTGTCACTATACACAAGGTCCATTGGTACGTTCGTTCTCTATCTAACCTAAAAAACTGCTTTAATGCAAAGAGGTTGAATTGATTCACAATGCGTTACAGCTGATTTCCAAACCCAATTTTCTGCACCATTTAGCACAGTGGGTTGTATTTGGGCTTCCAAATTTTTTACATGAACAGGTCCTCAAAAGAGTTAATTATTAAATATTCGCAATTTCCTCAAAACCAATAAACAAGCTTCGTTTACCCTTGACTTGCACAGATCTTTCCATTGAGTTGTGAAACTAAGTTTTGATAGAAAAACAGTTTCCTAAATATTTTTATACATTATTCACAGGCTTGACTTTTCCATTGGTAGAACCTTTTTTTCAGAACACAGCTAATCAATGACCATCTTTTCTGATGTTTACACCGATTATTGCTCTTTTTCAGATTAACCTTAAGATCAAGTGCCGAATGCAGCAACTGCTCAATGCTTATTTAACTGTTTTAGTAAGACCAACAAAACTGTTCATTTAGCAGGGAGGATAAACATCATCAGCCTAAGTAGTAAGAAATAAAACAATTTCATGTCGACATCTTGGTGAGGAGAGATAAAGTGGCATCCATGTTTTAACCATTATGATGACATCTACTGGCTCTAATCAATAATGAAAAACAGAAAAACAGTAATGAGGGCTTATACTTTCATCCCAGTATTTTTAACACCAGTTGGGCAGTAGATTATGTCAGTCAGTTTGAGTTACTATCTTTATGTCTACTTTTTGACATTCTGAATACGATGGCTCTCAAAAACAACGTTTAATAAAATTACCCGTCACACCATTTTTCTGGAGGAACAGGCCACAATACAAGTTTCTATGGAATAGAGAGAGGAGAGGAGAGGAGATTGACGAGGATGGAGAGTCGGAGAGAGATTAGTTGCGGTGAGACGACGTTATCTGTGGTTTGGACTCTGAACCAAGAGGGGTGGGGGGAGAGAGAGATGAGAGAGAGACGAGGATTGGAGAGAGAGAGATTTATTGAGGAGTATGAGGAGAGCGATAGAGACGGAGAGAGATGGAGAGGAGTGGTGTGTGTGTGTGTTGGTTCTTTGGTGTGTGTTATCTGTGTGTGTGTTGTGTGTGTGTGTGTGTGTGTCGTGTGTGTGTGTGTGTGTGTGGTGTGTCGTTGTGTGTGTGTCGTGTGAAGGAGAGAGAGAGAGAGTTTGTGTGTGTGTGTGGGTGCGTTGGGTTGTGTTGTGTGTGTGTGGTGTGTGTGTGTTGTGTGTGTGTGTGTTGTGTGTGTCGTGTGTGTGTGTAGTTGTTGTGAGTGGTCGTGGTGTGTGTGTGTGTGTGTGTGTAGTGTTGTGTGTGTGTGTTTGTTATGTTTTTGTGTGTGTGGTGTGGGTGTTGTCTGGGGATTAGTGTGTGTGTGTGTGTGTGTGTGTGAGAGTCTGTGTTGTCCGTGTTTGCCTGCTTCCTGCTGTGTTGTTCTGTTGTGTCTGTATCTGTGTGTCTGTGTTTTTAAATATTCGTTTAGGTTTATGTACTAGTGTTTGGGAATACATGATTCTAAAGCACCATACTGAAGCATAAAAATCGATGTTTTGCTGTTGAGATAAGACGTTAAAAAAATTAGAAAATGGTAAAGATGTTCCGATAACCTGTGTGGTCGTTGGGGAAGGGTAACGACTCTGTCATGAGGACCTCAGCTTCTCTAGGGGACCAGCATACTGAGCGGTTGGCGCCCATCTCCTTTCGCTCGCTGCTTTACTTCCCTGTCCCTATAGAGGTCTGGTTAACCCATTTTCTGGTCTCGGCGTGAACCTGGGGGACTAGTACTGAAGCATGGACACGTGAACAGTCACCCATCCACTAGGCAACAACGCTCAAGGGCTGCTTAATATTTGCTTGGGGATGAGCGACAGATATGCTCTTGTGTTACTGGAGCTAGCTTATTCCGGGGACGGGATGCATTGTCCGTGGCGATAGGGGAGAGGAGATGGGTCGCGCCTTCTTCAATATGTCTGGCCTCTGGAGAACATGAGGTATATGAAACACCTTTGCTTCCCTGATTATGACCACATTGTTTATGGGACACCTTAACCTTTTTTTTTTTAAAGCCCTGTTATCTCGGAAATAAAAGTTTGTATATAATTATGGTTATATTAGTTTTTCCTTTCTCTTCTTCTTTCCTCTTACTGAATCCTATATAAAAAAAAAAAAAAAATAAAACCCTAGCAAAAACGGGAAAAGAGGACTCATGCAGTGTGTCCTTGGCAAATTATAATTGGCGGGGGCCTCCCCCTCCTTTTTTTTTTACCCTCCTTGTTTTTTTTTTTTTTTTTTTAAAATTGTTAAACAGTGTACATGCTTGCAGAGTATATTTTTTTCAGGCCACAAACTTTCTATCACATGGGTTCCAAATCCCAGCTGGTATATTATTTTTGTGCTGAGTGAGATGACAGGTTGTGAATTTTTTAACGACATCCGATGATCAATTTTTAAGTGCACACAGACCTGCCCTGCCTCGTGCGTCTGAATTCCTTTCGTGTATCACGCAAGCAGAACACAACTATGCACATGAAAGATTTCCCCAATAACTTCATTGTCAGTGCTTCGGTGGGGTTATCAAAAACCACGAACTTCCCCAGCATAAATCCGAAGTGAATGCTGCTACCTATCATGGTGGGCATAAAAAAACCGGTCACATACGCAAAATTATCACCATTCCTTGTTTGACGTGCTTCCTACCACGATCAGTGAAAAGTACTTTTATACAGTCCATGATAAACTACGTTTCCTGACCTTTCCATAAAAAGGTTTGACTGACTTTCCTTACCTCTTTACGTCGACTATCTTCAAAACTTTCAAGAGATCCTTCAATAAGTCCTTGTTGTTCACACGTCGGAAATCTGTCATCAAATAAAAATGAAATGCATCAAGAGAGAGAGTGGAAGAGAGAGGAGAGAGAGAGACTCCCGAAGAGATGGAGAGAGAGACTGATCGAGAGTGAATCGGAAATCGGAACTCGGGATGTTTATTGTACATCGGCACACGGCATTATACAATACACATTAGAAGAAGAAAAAAAAATGGATGGGGGGATGTGGGGGCTGCAGGAGACATGCTTGTCTCCAGTAATGTCAAATTTACAATCAAAAATTTAAGCTTACAAAACATGGTCGTGATTAAAGCAAAAAAATATTAATAATTATAACATTTTCAATATAAACTGTCATTTCAAAGGTTACGATGTCTGAAAGTTGTCAAACAATTTAGAGAGAGTGAGACAGAGACAGAGAAACAGAGGACGATTGGAGAGAGGGAGGGTGTGTCTAGTGGTGTTGTGATGTGGTTTGTGTGTGCAGTGTGTGTGAGTGTGGTATGTGTGTGTGTGTTGTGTGTGTGTCTGTGTGTGTGTGTGTGTGTGTGGGCGTCGTGTCGTGTGTAGTGTGGGGGTGTGTTACAGTCTATCATCAGTAATTGCATCCGCCTTGGTATCTGTTAGACATCCGATTGCAGAATCTGCTAGTAATAACACTACAGTATAAAAAGTAATAAAAACAAGAAGTTCATAGCTACAAACCAAAGGTCAACCATGGCAATTTGCGTTTTATATGCGGTCGGATCGTTTTAAAACTCAATCATTGCATTTCGATCAGAGATCATTTAGTGTCACTACAAGTACATTATACTTTTTACGTCGCTATACAACCAAACAGATTCAGAAAGATGAGAGAGAGAGAGAGGAGAGATGACGAGAGGGAGAGGAAGAGATCGTGGAGACGACGAGAGAGCAACGACGAGGAGATGAAGAGAGAGGAGAGACGAGGAAGGGAGGTTGCTAGTGCCTGGAGGGAGGACATGTGGAGATGAGGCAGAGTGGATTGATGCCGTTTTATCGTCTTCAGGAGGCCGCAAGGAGCGTGGGGAGCGAGGCGAGGGAGGAGAGAGATATCGGGAGTGAGATCCTAGGAGAGTTCTTGGTGTCGAAGAGAGAGGGGGATAGATAGAATCCGACGGTTGAGCCCAGAGAGAGATAGAGAGAGAGGAGGAGGGAGGAGAGAAGAGATAGGAAAGAGAGGAGGAAACCGGAGCGCGCAGGCGAGAGACAGTACGTGCGACGGAGTGCCCTGGCGATGAGGAGAGATGAAGAGGGAGGTTGAGCAATGATGAGAGGAGAGAGAGTGAGAAGACAGTCAGGACAGACAGAAGACAGACAGAAGAACAGCAGACAGGAAGACAGACAGACAGACAGAGACAGGAACGAGGAGACAGACAGACAGACAGACAGAGACAGAGAGAGACAGTACAGACTAGGCCAGCAGAGAGAGGACAGTCTTAGAGAGACGACAGAGGAGAGTACAGCCACTTAATCCCACTTTTTTTCAGTTTTTTTTTTCGGAGTAAATTACATCAAACTCTCCTCTAGTCATATATAGATTATTCCGTCACCACAAATCTGTAGAATATCCCCACATAAACATAAAAAACGCGGGGAAAAATTTTTCTGGAAATAAACCCAACTCAATCGGGATTGCAAAAAATGGTTGACCTCCAATCACTTGTTTCTGATAGATGTCATATTCCTGGCATCTACAGCATTTTTTTTTCACGTCCATGCAACAAAAAAAAAAAGACAGGGGAAATGGGGTGGGGGGGGGGGGGGGGGGGGGGGCGCGGGGGTTGGTGAGGGTTCATTGGTCTGCCCACACTGAATATTTCCCACTAACCTCATCTTTACATTTTTAGATCGTTTTTTAATGCCATGGAATATAAACCTAGACAAATTCTCTTTTTTGTTGTCCCTTTTTTGTAAAAGCAGAGGTTGGAATGGTATTTGGGAATCTGAGTCTCTTAAAAATTTTTTTGATCGTTTTTCTGATTTACTGGATTCAACAAAAAAAATTTGCGTTTCTTTTTTCAACACTAGATGTACATAATGGACTGATTTCTTTTTTGTTTTTCATTATGCGATGCATGTTATTGTAATGGTTTTTAAAAAACCAAAATCAAATCTGTGTGGTGCAACTTGAAAGCTATACATCATAAAGTCTTTTAATTTTTTCTCCCTCTCAAAAATTGTTTGTTTTTGATCGGGTTACTGCATGTATGTATCCTGTCCTTCATCCCCCAGGACCTTCCGGGTTATGTATGTCAATCAGACGCTGTTTGAAAATTAAGAAAAGTTTTCACTTTTGGCCAACACCCCTGTGAGCCCATCTACGTTAATCCTTTTTACACATAGAATCATTGTATCTGTGCCCCCAAACGTTTTTCCCTTTTCATCTTGACACTTTAACTTTTTTTTAAGCTCTATGTGGCAGTTTTGTTTTCCCCTTTTGGCTAACAGTTTAAACCAGTATTTTTAAGAATTCATATAGAATTAATATACAAAGGTTAGCGCCCCAAATCCCATACACCATTTGTTCGGAGGTGCGTTATTTTTGGGAAACCCGACCTAAAAACCTTTCTTTTTTGGCCCCTGAGGTGCCTTTCTCATATAAATTCAAACGATTTGTGCAAACCCAAATTTCAGATGAGGGACGTTGAACTGGCTGTATTTTTTTTGTCAAAAATCTTAAAGAATGTGCTGGGACTGGGCCCAAATATGTTTTGAAAATTTTTATTCCACTCGAAGGCTTTTTTTTTTTTCCCCTTTTTCACCAGGATTTTTTGTTCCGTGTAGGGATAATTTTAGTTTGGGAAAAGTGGAAACCAAGATAACAATATTCATTTCAAACTTTCTAGTGGTTTATTATTTTAGAACCACTTTTTTTTTTTCACCAAGAAGCCACCCCCTTTCGAAAAACCCTTAAATTTTTGTTTTTTCCTATTTTCTTTAGGGTTTTAATTTCCAACAAACCTTAAGACCCAAATTTTAAATGTATTTTGAATTCCTGAAGGGGTATTTGACAGTTTAAAACACAATCATCGGCAAAAAAAAAAGTATTAGGGGATTGATCGTAAGTCGGGTAACAATTTGATTTCCCCTGTTTTCCTTTTTAAAGAAATTAATCCCGCTTGTGGTTGTAAAAAAACAAAAAAAAACATTTTTAAAAAAAACGGGGTTTAAAAAAACACCCCTTTGACGGACACCAACAGGACAAGCAATAAAAAGTAGACAATTTGAAAATTCACCCTTTCACAAGACAGCGAGGTTTTACAGGTTTCCAAGAAACAAAAACTTTCCTTTTATCCCCTTGTTTTCCCGACTTTCTAAGTTTACCTGGTGGGCGATTAAAATGCTTTTTAAAATCTATGAAAGCAAAATTAACTTTGGCCTTTGTACTTAAAAAATTTTTGGACTGTTTTTGTTCTAGAGAGTAAAATCTGGGTAAAAAAACTGTAGATTAGTTATTGTTTTCGAAAACCAGCTTGGGATTTGAAATCGCATTGTTCTCTTCGCCATAAAAAAACCTAGAATTCAAAAAATATTGTGTAACATTTTAGACGTTACTAAGTAAGAAAAACCCCCCCCTTTATAATTATCTTGTTTTCGGTATCACCCTTTTTATTTAAAGGGTATAACAATTGTTTTTGGCCTTTCTTGGGGTTTTACTCACCATTTATCAAATACCTTATTAAACAATTTTGTCAAAAAATTACAAAAAATCTTTTCCTTGCCTTTTAAGCATTTCTGAACATCCTCATAAAAGTCCCGTTGCCTTCCCACTTTTTTTTTTATCCTTTATGTTGTTTGTATTCCCCTCGGGATAACACTGTTTTAACTGATTTTTTTTCTTCATTGTTCATATAAAAATTTTGGTTGTCTTGGTTTTTTCTTTTTTTTTTCATTTCAAAAGACAAAAATTTGAAAAATGCCCTATCCCAGTCATTTACGTAATATACTTCTTTTTTATTTGTTTTTTGCGTGCATCCCTTTTTCTGCCCCCCTTCGAATGTTTTGGAATCTCTTTTCTGCCCCCAAGGCAGCAGCTTTTTTTCTCTTTTAAAATTTCTTTTTTTTCTGCTTTATAAAGTTTTTTATACAGTTAGGCTTTGTCCCATAATTTTCCCGGTCATGTCACTTCTATCAGGAAAATTGATAGTTTTTTCCCTAAAAAGTGTTTAGCTATTAAGCATTTCATCATTAAACCATTTTGAGCGCGTTTTGTTCCCCAATGGATTAAATTTTTGTCATACATCCCGCTCTAGAAATTTTTTTAAACTTTTACTTAAAAAAAAAAATTCAGGCCCCATTTACATCTTTAATCTAATTTGTCTTTTGTGTTTTTAAGTAAAATTGGATGCCCCCTTTATTTTCATTTTTTTCCACATTTTTGCCTTCTTTCTCTATTTTCCCAAAAAGTTTTTTATAGATTTTGTTACTTCAGTCCTATTTTTCTGCTATTCTTTGGCTAAGTCATTTTCCCACCAAGATCATACAAAAGCAAAAAATGTGTGATCTGATTCGTTTAAGTTTTGCATTTAAATGGGAAAATTTGTTTGAATTTAAATTCCCAGTTCAGTGAAATGATTTATAATAATCCCTTTTCACTAAACCCAGAGTTAAGGACACGTCAAAAAAACCCGGTTTTCCGCCCCTTGTCCTAATCCTTTAAAATATGCAACCAAAAATTTCTGAAAAAAACCTAAAGTAGTTGCTCTCCAATGGGGTTATAGTTTTTATAGGGAGTACGAAAAAAACCCCTTTTGTGCCATACAATGTGTTGAAAAATCGTCCCAAAACAATTTTTTACATTCAGCAGTTCTGCATTTCAAAAAAATAAAAAAAACTGAAATCGTAAAAACATTTTTTGTTTTTTTCAAAAAACCCCGCTCTAACAATTCTATCCATAGCCATCTTGTTTGCCCTTTTCAGTATTTTTTGAATCAAAATGGGGGGGAGGAAAGGGGTTTAACACATATGCACTAAATCTTTGTCCGTACAAAAAAAGGGTTTTATCCTATTTGAACAAACAATAGTTTTATCTACAAAAGGCGGGAAAACACATTTTTCAAATGGGGAAAAATTTTTTCTTGATTCATTACAACTACCACCCCGAATACCTACCCTTCCGTGGGATTTTTCGAAGCTTTCGACGTACGTAAATTATGAGAAAATTTTCCCGAAAACAAATCTGATTCAAAATCTGTGGCTATGGGAAAGTTTCCGTTAAACAAATGATGTCATGAGATTGAATACTACTGAATGAAATCACTGTCTCTTAGCTTAGGGCAGCAAAAACCCTTTACATTGTAACTTAAGGAACTTTAAAACTCACTTGTCCTTTGAACAAGACTTTTCATGGAACTATGACACACTTAAAACCTCCTTTTTGTGAATTTTTGATTTCCCATTTTATAGGCCTGGCCCATGTCCTATTTTTTATGGCACTTTTTGATCCGTGTTTTAGTCCCCCTCCTGACCCTTGTTGACCGTTTTGCTCCCAAACTTTTGACCCCATTGTTTCAGTGTGTCCAGTATTTCTGGACTGACTTTTTAAAACCTGCTGTTGTGGGGGGCACTGTCTGACTGACCCCGCTTTGCTTGGAGCTTTTTGTGCTCGTGCCCATCCTACCTGTCTTCTTTTTTGAATCTGTGATGGGGGAAGGCTCACCTTTGTCTTTTGTGGAATTCACAGGGTGCAGTTACTCAAACACCATTTGGGTTGGTTTTGTTCCTTGTTTGTGCGTTCTGTACCCTGCTGTCGTTTTTTCAGTGTACAGGGAGTGTCCTTTTTTAGTATGGTATGTGGGACATCCACAGCTACCTGGTCTTCCCGACGGTTTGCCTCAAAGGTGGGAATGTCCCGTCTTATCTGTAAATTTGTCCCTGTTCTGACTCTTTTGTTCGTCACAGTCTTTTTTTCTTCTTGGGCAAGCATCACTCTGAGGCTGATGGGCGAGGCTGTCCATTTTTCCTCAGAAAGATTTTCTTCTGTGTCATGTACTATAGTCCCTATTTCAATGTGTTGCCCTGATTCTGTCAAACCCGTCAGCTTCCCGACTTCACTGTGTCCAGTCTGTCCGAAGACTGTCATCATCTTGTAAGCATGTCATTGGTATTTGTCTCTAGTTTGTAATTTATTTGGGGGCGTTTTCCATCTGCAAAAAGTCTGACCATGTCGGGATTTGCTACATTAAAAGCTTATTTGACCTGCGCACCTCCCTGGGTTTTGCTGGAGTTGGGGTGCGTCTGCTGACTTCTCTGTCTCTCTGGTTATTGATATGCTTCCTGGCTCTGGTCTTGTTGGGAGGCTTTGTGTTACAGTTGCTCATTTTCTAAAGGACACTGGGGGCCCCTCTGGATTCTCTTGTGTGGGGAAATTTCCGGGCCCTTTTGGCAACGCGCTAATGTTTTCCCAAACTTCCTGGGTCAAACCAAAAAAGTCTGCTGAGGTGGTGACGACTTTCTTTTCTGAGTAGGGGGTTTGCCTTCTGTTTTCCCCCGGTGCTCCACTGCTGTTATCCCCTATTGTTGGTTGCTCCCTCTTCGAATTTTCCCAGAAAATTTATTTATTCTGTCCAGTGTCACCTCTGCCTTTTCTTGCGTTATCATCAGAACTTTCTCTTCCATGCCCTGACCAGGGGAAAGGTTCTGGCCTGTCTGTGTGTGGGGAACGGGGAAAAGATATGGCCAGTTTCTTAGCAGAGCCTGAAACACTTGCCCGTTTTCCTTTTTTGCTCTTTTTTTTTGGGTCGGGGCTCTTACTCACTTTCTTGATACCAAGGGGTTGTTTTTTTCATATTTATCTGCAAATTGTAGGGCCCTTTTCGATAGAAAACCGTTTGTCATGGCTTGGAAAAAATTCCATCATTTTCTTTTGTCTTGGGTTGGGTCAGCGTGACTCTAATTCCGTCACGTCTCAGCTCTTCTCTTAGCTTTTTTTGTTGGTGAGAACGACAGCTTGTCTGCCCACCGTGAGAACTGGGCCCCCCACTTGAAACGGGGGGGGACGGGGGGGGCCGGGAATCCCCCAATGGGGGAAGGGGGCATGCTTGATGTCATTAAGCTCCCATGTTCTGCCACGGGAGTTATTCATTGAGTTAGTATACAATCTGTTCTGCATCAGGAGTAGTACAGGCCTCCCCGAGGTTCGTGAATTCCAAAAAAACTTCAGGTTGCAGGCGTTTGGGGTGTCCATTTCTGTTGTTTCCGGTTTTTTTGCTCCCCAGTTTCGCCAAGCGATTAAGGGATTTTATTCCCTTTCCTCCTGGTAGATCTTGAAGGTCTTCTCTGTCTTTTGGAAACTTGGGCTTTGAGTTCCTCATTTCTTTCGCAAATTTCTGTAAGGACTGTTGCAGGTTGTTTTAAACTTGTCATTCCTAAATGCTACAAAGGTTGGCTGCATTGACGTTATCACCTGCCATGGGTTGGGGAAAATCGCCAAATCCATAAATTTTGTAGGAGGGTTATGTTTTCATCAGGGCCAGGGTTACATTCGATATCTTTGCTCTTAAGTAGCAAAACAACGACAGCCAGTAGCAGGGAAAGTTGACAGGGGGAAAAAACTGGTTGTTTTCTCTCCACTGCCATCCCTCTTGCTTTAACTCCCACGGGCACTATTGTGCTTTATTTCTTCTTTTCTTTCACTTAAATATAAAATTTAAATATCCCCAAAACTATTCCACCAATTATCTTTCAACTTTCACACCATCTTTTTGTACTTTCACGTATAACTGTTATGGTTATTTTGCCAATTAACAACTATAAAACTACCAAAATTGGCTTAATTACGCCCCGCTGAAAAATTAGTACGTCTTGCTGAATTCGAGGGTTCAGATCAAGCCCCCCCTGAGAGAGAGAGAGAGGAGACGAGAGAAGAGAGAGAAGAGTGAGAGAGAGAGGGGAGAGGAGAGTAGACGAGAGAGTGAGGGAGGAGAGGCGGAGAGAGCGAGAGGAAGGAGAGAGAGAGAGAGAGAGATGGAGAGGGAGGAGATGTGAGCGAGGGGGAGGAGCGATTGTGGAGAGGGGGAGAAGGGAGAGAGGAAGTTGAGGGGATGATGAGAGGGACGAGAGGGAGAGGGGAGTGTGGAAGGGAGTAGAGAGTGAGAGGAGGAGAGAGGCTATTATCCCATACATGCACGGGGTTGCCGATTTTCCCTTTTGGGATTCTGGTGGGGGATAAAATAAAACAGCAACAACAACAAATTGTTTGTATAAAAAAAAAAAGTTACCGAAATAAGACTACAATAACAAATTATCTCTTTTCCCGAATGTTTTTCACAGATTTAAAGTCAGGTTGCGCACAATCGCAAGATGGTTGACGCAATGGGTTTAAACAGAGTCTAAATAAAATTTCGAATTTTTTACTATATTTTTTTGGCGATGTATTTGCCCAACATCCTCTAAACTGGACAGGTTTAAGACAATAAAATGTACTTCAAACCTCCCATGCTTGCATTTCATGATGGGCATAGTTAACCTGGGGCATCAACATCATGTTCCCTGTTCTGAATTTATGAAGGGTTTTTCTTATAGTTTACGCCAAATCTAAAATTTGACATAATTCTTTGTTTATATCAAGCTTTAGATAAGATTTTGCATCCCTGCGTTTTTTGCATTATGAGTTCACGTGATGATGGCATGGAAAAGAGAGAGAGAGAGACGAGAGAGGGGATGGTTGAGGGAAAAGAGAGAGTGGAGGAGGAGAACGGAGATTTGGGGAGAGGAGCATTAGAGGGGGGAGAGAGAAGGTGAAGAGAGAGAGAGAGAGAGAGAGAGAGAGAGAGAGAGAGAGAGAGAGAGAGAGATTTGATTTGATTTACTCTTTTATATCGAGGATAATGGAATAAGCACTCTTGTGCTTTTTTACATCCAGTCCCCGTGTGTCTGCAATTTTTGTAAATGTCATCTGTTCCCACCGGCACACTATGGCCTACTCTTACGAAAAGCGGAACAGGATTTAGAGAGAGAGAGAGGCTTTATTCAAAAAGGCCTGAGCCCCTTATGAAGGGGAATGTGAACAATGCAATACATGATATCACAAACACAGTGAAATGTCATTTGATCACTAAGCTGTAGGCTTGTTCCTGAAGTGACTATTGAGAGATCAAATCAAATCAAATCAAAATTTTATTTCCAGATGGTACATTGAGTAAGCAATAAATTTGCTTTTTTTCATCAAGCCATCTATCTAAAAAAAAAAAAAAAAAAATGAAGAAATATTTAATATTAAAAAAAACGGACACGCACAATAAATAAAAACAAACGATTTTTTTTCACAGGAGAGAGAGAGAGAGAGGAGAGAGAAGAGAGAGAGAAACGATTGTGTATAGGAGAGAGAGAGAGAGAGAGAGAAGAGAGCGAGGAGAGAGGAGAGAGATGAGAGAGAGAGGAGAGAGACGACGAGAGCGGAGAGAGAGAGAGATGATGAGAGAGACAGACAGACAGGACAGACAAGACAGGACAGAAGCAGACGACAGACGACAGACAGAGATGATCAGGTACCTGGAAAAGAGGAAGGAGAGAACGACCAGATGCTGATGGTACCATGTATGGTGGTGCACGATATGCATCTGGAAACACAACAAACACTCAGTCAGGGCACATAGCCTGCCTGCCTGCCTGCCTACAACATTACACCCACAGTACAGCTGAAAGACGGAGCAAACACAGCACAGACAAGAGGCAGTTTTACTTAATATACAAAGAGTAACAGTCACCATGATTCTTTATAAAAAAAAAAAAAGTCTATCGGTGCGTGTGCGCGCACGCACGCACGCACGCAGCACATCTAGCGCACACGTTAGCCTAGTCTAAAACCTGATAAAACTGCATACACACGGAAACTAGGATAATAAAAAAAAAAAAGAAGAAGAAAAAGAAATAACAGCAACAACAAAACGCAAAAAATGAAACTAACACACAACAACAACAGCCTTACCCGAAAGAAAACAACAAAAGAAAAAAGTCATGAAGAAAACAAAAAACTGAGGCAAAGCAATCATTATTCGATCAAACTGATTGAAAGTGACGAGGCCTAGATCTATTCTATTGTATTCTATTGTACTCTATTGTAACCAAAGCAAATCTTGTCCATCCGGACAATTTATGTGCATATGTGATTTGTTTCCTAATTATATCTGAGTAACGGCGTCATATTTGGGCAAGGATAGAAAGAGCAGAATTCGAAACTAAAATAGATATCATGCGAGTTTCTCAAATTAACTCCCTTAACCGAACGATCCATTATGATTTTTAGTAGAGTCAAA
>CM060342.1:31517939-31527939 GCA_030674155.1 Stramonita haemastoma
CAAATCGTTCTTCAGTATCAATCGCTGAACTGGCAGGTCAGTCTTTAGCAAGGAGGCAGCCGGTTCCACTCGAGGTGATGTCAGCAGCAGAGACAGGCAGGCCATTGTGAGCTTTTATAGCCTACTGTTGCCAGGACCAGATTAAAAAAAAAAGACAAAAAAAGAAAAGAAAGGTAAATGTGCACGTTGTGTGTGTGCAGTTGCGACATAATTACATCACTGAGAGTTCGGTCAGGTTTTTTGGTTTTGTTTGTTTTTTTGTTTTTTTGTGTTTTTTTTTTGGAGGGGAATACAATGGCCAGCAAAGTTGGACGTGGGGAAGGGGTGGGGGGTGGGGTCAGAAAAGGATATCTACACGCATGGATTCCCTCGTCCCCCTTCCTCCCTCCTTCCCTCCCCTTTTTCCTGCATCCCTAGACTTCTTGTCTGTCTGTCTGTCTGTCTGTCTGTCTGTCTGTCTGTCTGTCTTGTCTGTCTGTCTGTCTGTCTCGTCTCTCTTCTCTCTCTCTCTCTCTCTCTCTCTCTCTCTCTCTCTCTCTCTCTCTCTCTCTCTCTCTCTCTCTCTCTCTCTCTCTCTTGCTGTCTGTGTGTCTGTGTGTGGTTGTCTGTGTTGTCTGTGTGTGTCTGTGTGTGTCTGTGTGTGTCTGTGTTGTGTGTGTGTTGTGTGTTGTGTTGTGTGTGTCTGTCTGTGTGTGTGTGTTGTGCTGTGTCTGTTGTCTGTCTGTCGTTTTCGTGTCTGCTGTCTGTCTGTCTGTTGTCTGTCTGTCTGTCTGTCTGTCTGTCTGTCTGCTTGCTGTCGTCTGTCTTGTCGTCTGTCTGCTCTCGTCTCTCTCTCTCTCTCTCTCTCTCTCTCTCTCTCTCTCTCTCTCTCTCTCTCTCTCTCTCCTCTCTCTCTCTCTCTCTCTCTCTCTCTCTCTCTCTCTCTCTCTCTCTCTCTCTCTCTCTCTCTCTCTCTCTCTCTCTCTCTCTCTCTCTCTCTCTCTCTCTCTCTCTCTCTCTCTCTCTCTCTCTCTCTCTCTCTCTCTCTCTCTCTCTCTCTCTCTCTCTCTCTCTCTCTCTCTCTCTCTCTCTCTCTCTCTCTCTCTCTCTCTCTCTCTCTCTCTCTCTCTCTCTCTCTCTCTCTCTCTCTCTCTCTCTCTCTCTCTCTCTCTCTCTCTCTCTCTCTCTCTCTCTCTCTTCTCTCTCTCTCTCTCTCTCTCTCTCTCTCTCTCTCTCTCTCTCTCCTCTCTCTCTCTCTCTCTCTCTCTCTCTCTCTCTCTCTCTCTCTCTCTCTCTCTCTCTCTCTCTCTCTCTCTCTCTCTCTCTCTCTCTCTCTCTCTCTCTCTCTCTCTCTCTCTCCTCTCTCTCTCTCTCTCTCTCTCTCTCTCTCTTCTCTCTCTCTCTCTCTTCTCTCTCTCTCTCTCTCTCCTCTCTCTCTCTCTCTCTCTCTCTCTCTCTCTCTCTCTCTCTCTCCTCTCTCTCTCTTCTCTCTCTCTCTCTCTTCTCTCTCTCTCTCTCTCTCTCTCTCTCTCTCTCTCTCCTCTCTCTCTCTCTCTCTCTCTCTCTCTCTCTCTCTCTCCTCTCTCTCTCTCTCTCTAGGCGGATAGCCTAGTGGTCAGAACATTGCGCTCGCAATTTGAAACCCGGGTTCGAGTCGGTCGAGGAAATTTTCTTCCTGGAGTTAACATCAGTGCTGACTCCACTCTCCCCAAAAGTCCTTCGGATGAGACTTTAAACCGAGGCCCCGTGTGCGAACGCACGCAGAACATCTTGCGCACATGTTAAATCCTGTTCCGCTTTTCGTAAGAGTAGGCCATCGTGTGCCGGTGGGAACAGATGACAATATTTACAAAACTGCATACACACGGGGACCGGATAAAAAAGCACATGATTGCTTATTCTGTTATCCTCGATATAAAACAATAAATAAATAAATCAATAAATAAATAATAAATAAATAGATAAGTTTTTGATTCTGCTTCTAGAAAATCATTGTGGACAGTCTGTATTTAATTTTTTTTTTTTAAACATGGATGCATGGGAAAATGAACCTATTGTTTGAAAAGTATGCATGGTAAAGTAAAAACAAAAAAAGTACAGTCACGAACAAATTCATCAGAGGTTATGAATTCTTCTTCGTCGTCGTTGTCCAACGTTCAGACAGCAACTCCGTAGGCTCTGACGAATGCTGTCGTGGGCTGAAGGCCCTCCAGGGGTCCAAAGAGTTTATTTGTCCCACTACGGCAGGTCAGTAGGCCAAATACCAGCCTTCGGGTTTGTGTGTGTGTTGGACAGGTCTGGAGGAAGTGTTCCACTGTCATGGGAGAATTGCCACAAGGGCATGCCTCAGAATCTCCAATGTGGAACTTTGGTGAACCTGTGATGTCTGAGTCTGCGGTGTCCAGTCTTCAGTCTCACTATTAATGTTTGGTCTTCTCTGGGGAGGAGGTAGTAGTCATCCTTACTGTTGAAATCAGGGTGCTGCTGAAGCCATCTTCTCTTTTGCTGGTGATCCCAGCGAAAAAAAAGCTGCTGCTTCTTCTTCTTCTTCTTCTTCTTCTTCTTCTTCTCTTCTTCTTCTTCTTCTTCTTCTTCTTTTCTTCTTCTTCTTCTTCTTCTTCTTTCTTCTTCTTCTTCTTCTTCTTCTTCTTCTTCTTCTTCTTCTTCTTCTTCTCTTCTTCTTCTTCTTCTTCTTCTTTTCTTCTTCTTCTTCTTCTTCTTCTCTTTCTTCTTCTTCTTCTTTTTCTTCTTCTTCTTCTTCTTCTTCTTCTTTCTTTCTTCTTCTTCTTCTTCTTCTTCTTCTTTGCATTCTTTGCATTCTTTTGCATTCTTTGCAATTCTTCTTCTCTTCTTCTTTGAATATTCAGACATCAACTATTGTTGTCTGTCATATGAACGAAAATACCTAGCGCTCCCGCAAGTCAAGCCTAGCGCATTGGCGTGGGGGAAAATTGGTGTCTTCTTAGTCTCTCTGGAAAAAAAACAACAACAAAAGGTAAGAGAACGGACTAAGAAGGGCAGAAAATAGACAAGAAGGAGGTGACATGAAGGAGAGAAACAAGGCAGAAACAAAGAGAAGAACAGAAAAGAGGAAATTCGTAGCACATCATTTCCTGAAGGCGGGGGTGCTATTTATACTGACAGGCCCCAGCATCACCACGAGAAAGAAAAAAGCTGAAAGCCCATCCCTTTCTAATTCGGCCTCGGCCACAAGTTTTTGTCAATAATTGATGTGAGCTAAGTGCCCAGCAAACTTAAAGTCCTCTGGAATGTTAAGAACATCGCCATCAGCATCAAGATCAGACTAATGCGTTCCCTGGGCATGTTCATATTTTTTTGTGCGTATGTGAAACGTGGACCATAAAACAGCAGACATTGAAAGAAGGATACAGGCAATGGAGATGCAATGCTTTCTCAAACTCTTTGGCATTTCAGACAGAGATCACATCACTACTGAGGAAGTGAAAACCAGAATTTAACATGCCATCGGACCATATGAAGAGGCCCTGACTTCATTGGAAAAAAAAACACAAACTATACCGGTACGGGCACGACACACGAACATCTGGACTCGCCAAGACTGTCCAACAGGAAACAGTACATGGAGGGAAGCGAAGAGTCAGGCAGAAAAAAACGATGGGAAGACAACATCAGAGAGTGGACTACACATAACTGGAACAATTTGCTACGGAAAACAGAGAACCGTGTGAAGTGGAGGAAGCTGGTTGAAAAATCTTCAGAGATGCCCTCATGGTCTACAGGACTACGGGATAGGTGAAGGTGAAGGGGAAGGAAATGTCGAGGCTTACATTAAACATGAAAATGCTGCTTTGTTGTCAAGTGTTCTGTCAAGTTTGTCTTCAGCTACCACAAACTTTCATCACAACTTTTGCTCTTCTTTGAAGCAAAAAAAAAAGTTTTCAAAGTCACTGTCTGGTTGCCCACGTACTAAAATAGGTACTTGACAAGAGCCATACACGCTGACTTCTTATCCAGTGTGTACTTTAAATCTGATGACACAATCATCTCCAAGGTCAGCTTAAGGTGCACACCTGCCAGTACTTTAATCCCATACGTGTACATACACACAAGCAGAAGATCAAAAATGCACTCTAAAGATTTCGTAACTTACGTCAGAGTTTTTCCCCCGTAGGAGTGTCAGGGGCTTGTCATATTAAAACAGCATCCCTACCTTCTGGAAAATCTATGCTAAGAATTCCCTCTTTTCTATCCCTCTCTTTGTTACTGCTTTGTTCCTGTTTTTCCTGTCACCTCCAGCATGTCAATATTTCCCCCCAGAAAGACAAAAGATAGCAGACGCTGCTGCGGAGATTGGAACCCACAATTTCAAGGATCCATAGGATTGAAGCCAAACGGTCCTTAACCACTCGGCTATACAGCATTCATCGTTGAACCATCTGCCGCTAACATGAATAATGGGATCTTTAAGTAAAAGGTTATGGTAAAGATCCCATAACCTATGTCATAGGGGAGCGGGGTGTCAGAAACCTCCCTTCTCTAGGGGCTAGCATGTTGAGGGCGGCGCCCATCTCCTCTCCCTCACTGCAAGTGGTCAGGTACCCATTTACAGCTGGGTAAACTGGGGGACTGTACTGAAGCCAAGGCGCACAAACGGTCACCCATTCAATTGGTAACCACGCTGGATGCTGCTTAACCTAAGCTTGGGGAAAGCGAGTGCTCTGACCACTGAGCTATCCCGTCCCCTCTATGTTTGGTATTTTTGCATGGATAATTATGTAAAGACAAAGATAATTCGGGCATAGCTCAGATCTACACGTGGGCTGACCCTGGAGATCCTTGATCAGCATGGAACTTTGTACGCTGGTAAACCCACGGGTTCATGGTTCACAAATCACTGACTGCTGTCTCAATCATGTGATCGTTTACATTTGACATGGATATTGATTGTTTTCTTTTTAATTTTTGTTTTGTTTTGTTGGTTTGGGGGGGGGGGTTGTTGGGGTTTTTTTGTGAGGTTTTTTTTTTGGGGGGTGCGGGGTGGGGGTTGGGGGGTTATTTTGCATTCAACACTCAAATGAAAGGAATTAAGGCATGTTTATGCATGATGAGTGAGGAGTTCAGTAACAACTTCAACATCAAAAACAGCAATCACCACCATCATCACCACCACCACTACCACCATCATCATCATCATCATCATCACCATCGTCGTCGTCGTCATCATCATCATCATCATCTTCTTCATCATTGCAAGCGGAATTTTTTCATCGCACTGAATTCCAAAAGGGCGAAGCAAAGCGCTTTGTAGGCGTACTCAAAATGTTTCTTTAGTACACAATCATTATGTACGATATAAAACAAAGCGTGCTTATTTTGGCTTTATTTTCTTGTTGCTGCTACTGTGTTGTTGTTGTTGTTGTTGCTGCTGTTGTTGTTGTTGTTACTGCTGCTGCTGCTGCTGCTGCTGCTGCTGCTGCTGCTGCTGCTGCTGCTGCTGCTGCTCCTGCTCCTGCTGCTACTGCTGCTGCTGCTGCTGTTACATGAACATATGTACCTTCAAGATTTATTTTAATAGGTTAATGGAGGAGGATAATGGAATAATGGAATAACCTCTCATGCTCTTTTTAATCCAGTCCCTGTGTGTATGCAGTGTTGTACATTTTGTCATGTTCCCACCGGCACACAATGGCCTACTCTTTCGAAAAGCGGAACAGGATTTAACGAGTGGGCAAGATACTTTTGTCATCTGAAACACCAAGGCCAGGGGGGAGGGGGGGGGGGTATAGCCGAGTGGTCAGAGTGTTGAGCTCATGATCTAACGACTCGGGTTCAAACCACGACCGAGGCACTCATTCGAGTGGATTCTTCCCTCGGAGTTCACATCACTACAGACTCCACTCCCTTAAAAATCCTTCGGGTGAGACTGTAAACTGAAATCCCGCGTGTGCAGACGTATGCTGAACATCTTGCGCATATATTTAAAGCCTGTGCCACATTTCGAAAGAATAGACCATTTCGTGTTTGTAGGAACGGATGACAAAACATATCAAAAAGGCAAACAAAAAACAAACCGCACGGACACTGGTGTTGTATTTAAACACCATCCCTGAAGTCAAAATGCAGAAAATAAAAACAACAAAAAAAACCCAAAAGAACAAAACAAAAAACGGTCGTGTACGCAAAATTCTCACAACTGGTAAACCTCGGAGCTCTAGCCAAGGAACATAAGAAAAAAAGAAAACAAAAAAGTAAGAAAAGAAAAGAAACCCAAGCCATTGTTTGGACATGGATTAGAAAAAATATAATGACGGTTTCTTCTTCTTCTTCTTCTTCTCTTCTTTCTTCTTTCTTCTTCTTCTCCTTCTTCTTCTTCTTCTTCTTCTTCTTCTTCTTCTTCTTTTCTTCTTCTTCTTCTTCTTCTTTCTTTCTTCTTCTTCTTTTCTTCTTCTTCTTCTTCTTCTTCTTCTTCTTCTTCTTCTTCTTCTTCTTCTTCTTCTTCTTTCTTCTTCTTCTTCTTCTTCTTCTGCATTTTTCTTTCTTCTTCTTGCATTTTTTCTTCTTCTTTGCATTCTTCTTCTCTTCTTCTTCTTCTTTTCTTCTTCTTCTTCTTTCTTCTTCTTCTTCTTCTTCTTTTCTTCTTCTTCTTCTTCTTCTTCTTCTCTTCTCTTCTTCTTCTTCTTCTTCTTCTTTTCTTCCTTCTTTGCATTCTTCTTCTTCTTCTTCTTCTTCTTTGCATTCTTCTTCTTCTTCTTCTTCTTCTTCTTCTTCTTCTTCTTCTTCTTCTTTCATTCTTCTTCTTCTTTCTTCTTCTTCTTTCTTCTTCTTCTTCTTTCATTCTTCTTCTTCTTCTTCTTCTTCTTCTTCTTCTTCTTCTTCTTCTCTTTGCATTCTCCTTCTTTGCATTCTTCTTCTTCTTTGCATTCTTCTTCTTTGCATTCTTCTTCTTTGCATTCTTCTTCTTTGCATTCTTCTTCTTCTTTGCATTCTCCTTCTTTGCATTCTTCTTCTTTTTTGCATTCTTATTCTTTGCATTCTCCTTCTTTGCATTCTTCTTCTTCTTCGTCATCTTCAAACCCCGAGACAGCAACTCTTTGAACTGTTATTTATTTATTCTTTTATATCGAGGATAATGGAATAAGCACTGATGTGCTTTTTTACGTCCAGTCCCTGTATGTATGCAGTTTTTTAGTAAATCTTGTTAAGACTATAAAGAGAACGAACTATTAGTATTTTATCCACTATTGGTGGCCCACCTGCACACAGTCAAACAAGTCAGTGATAAAATATATGTATGTATGTATGTAGTATGTATGTATGTATGTATGTATGTATGTATGTATGTATGTATGTATGTATGTATGTATGTATGTATGTATGTATGTATGATGTATGTATGTATGTATGTATGTATGTATGTATGTATGATGTATGTATGTATGTATGTATGTATGTATGTAATGTATGTATGTATGTATGTATGTATGTATGTATATGGTATCTCTCTCTCTCTCTCTCTCTCTCTCTCTCTCTCTCTCTCTCTCTCTATATATATATATATATTCTATATCTATATTATATATATATATATATATATATATATATATATATATATAACCACACCAGAATTAGAAGGTGGCTGCTTTGTGGCTTATTCAGGGCCCAGACAGACAGCACTGATGTTGTCAATCATCAGAGGTCAGTGCCATCTTTTTCTTCTCTTCTTTCTTCCTTCAAGCCACTGCGCCCTTGGTCTGTCATCGCCCTATGTTCTTGCCCTTACTATTTTTGGGGTGTCCTTTTAACGTGTGTGTGTGTGTGTGTGTGTGTGTGTGTGTGTGTGTGTGTGTGTGTGTGTGTGTGTGTGTGTGTGTGTGTGTGTGTGTGTGTGTGTGTTATGTGTGTGTGTGTGTTTGTGTGTGTGTGTGTGTGTGTTTGTGTGTGTGTGTGTGTGTGTTTGTGTGTGTGTGTGTATGTGTGTGTGTGTTTGCGTGTATGTGTGTATGTGTGTGTGTGTATGTGTGTGCGTGTACACGGGTGCACACACAGGTGCACACAGGTGCACACAAACACGCACACACGCGCACACACGCACGAACGCACGCGCGTGCTCACGCACATACACATTTTTCAACTTACACAAGCATTGATTTCCTGCGTGTCGCGTGCGTGCGTGCACGCACACACACACACACACACACACACACACACACACACACACACACACACACACACACACACACACACACACACACACACACACACACACACACACACACACACAATCAGTTTTGTAATGGCAGGCTGTGCTATATGTTTCTATATCAAATATACATCATACATACATACATACATACATAATACATACATACAAACAGACAGACAGACAGACAGACAGACAGACAGACAGACAGACAGACAACAGACAGACAGACAGACAGACCTACGTACGAACGTACGTAAATACGTACATATAATACATCTATGTCTGGTTTCTGAGCGCATTATTTTCACTACTGTGCCGTATTATTGCCCTGGCTTTTGAAGTATAGCAGCACTATCAACTTCAAACAAGAAGTGAAGATATGTGGTCATGAGACAAGTATAGTAACAATCGGCCTAAAGTTGACCGACTTTTGTGTGTAGGTTTGGGCTTTTTAGCTTTCTTTTTCTCTTTTGATTTTCTAGTATTGTTATGATGGTGATAGTAGTGATGATTTTCTTTTCTATTTTTAGTTACAGTCTTACTTTCTGGACGCCAGTATTCGCCCATTTCTAGATAAAAGCAGCGTCACGATGTTAAAATTAGCCTAAGCCGGAAACTTTATCAGGGTTTTTGAAAACTTTTTTTTTTATTTTATTGTTTTGTTTGTTGCTTCATGTTCTGTGGTGTTCCTGTCCTGCTGTTCCCACGCCGCTCATTTTAACTTCTCCGACCCAGCCATATTTAGATTCGTTTTGTCTCATCCCCAGGGTTGGAAGTCCACAAGGAGCCCATCAATGTCAGACCACCGCCGTGGGCCCACCAGCCGGCGTCAACCGGGCCCGAGAGATACAGACACCTGCAGCGTTGGTCAGGTAGTTTAGGCAACACTCCCAAAATCGCATCCGTAAAGTGGATGAAGGTCGACTATGTGGTCTCAGTCTTCCCAATGAGCCCACAGCAACTAACTGGGGGTAAGAGCCGGCCAGAGCACGAAAAGTTAGTCCTCGTAACTCTTGTGGAATTTGAGCTAGCGGCCTCCGAGTCCGTGACCCAAGGCTCTAACCACTGAACTAAGGTGGCTGGTATCTGTGTCAGTTATTAATGTAAGCTTAGTGCAAACATAGTGCCAGCAGAACATCTTGCACACGCGTTTAAAACTCTTTCCGCCTTCCGAGAGAGCAGGCCATTGTGTGCCGGTAGGGGCGGATGACAACAACAACAACAACAAAGCAAACCAAACAAAATTATAAATATATGTATGTATATATATATATATATAATATATATATATATATATATTATATATATATATATATATATATTTTATATATATATATATATTATATATATATATATATATATATATATATATATACATTAATACATATATACATTATATATATGTATATATAAATAAACCAGCATGCACACATGTGTCGCGTTTAGACACCATCCCTGAGGAAAAATCGGGGAGTTGGGGTCCCCAGGGCGGCTCGGGGCTGTATATGGCAGCGTTCTGGCGGCTCCTGCGACGGTACTGGAACCATTTGTATCGGCGATTGCCTGTCCTATGGACAATTCCAGCGACGTGGAGAGGGGGGAGGGAGGGTCTACTGCATGGGTAACAGCTTGCCCTCCATACTTACTTACCCAGGCTTTGCGCTCTAGAGCCTAGAGCCCAACTCTATACTCCTCCGAGACTGACTGATGCCAACCTTAGTGCCAACAACAAAAAATCCACATCAAATGTTGTTATGCTGTAAAATGTTACTTTTAGTTTGTCTTCAGACATGACAAGCTCTTTGTGTAGCAGCTTGTACTCTCCTTTAAGGAGAA
>CM060342.1:31532939-31542939 GCA_030674155.1 Stramonita haemastoma
CGCTGTGATCGCGATATTAAGGGCCTGGATTGATCACAGGTTCGAGTTACCACCAAAACGCTCGCTCAATGGGATTTTCCCCCTGGAGTTTCCCCCCCCCCCCACCCGCCCCATTTTTTTTCCCTCTGGAGTTAGCATCAGTGCCGATTCCACACACCCACCCAAAATCCTTCGGAGAGAGTCTAAACAGAGATCTCGCGTGCAAACGCTCACAGAACATCTTGCCCACACGTTAGACCCTGCTCTGCCTCTCGAAAGAGTAGGCACACAGTAACTGCGCGCAGGTACACAGAACAAATTTAAAAACCGCATGCACACTGGTGGCATGTTTAGACAGACACCATCCCCGAAGTCGAAATGCGGCTACCTTCAAGGAAGGCAGAAAACGGCGGCATAAGCAAAATCTCACCATTGGAGAACTGTGGAACTCTAGCCGAAGAACGAAAACAAAATGATCAAAACAACTTTGAGAACACTTACATTATAATGCAAAAAAATGATAGGCTCAAGAAGTTCAATATAAAAAAAATATATAAAAAATTAAACAAGCTTTGTAAAACATTAGTGCTCGAAGAAGAAGGGGACGGGATAGCTCAGCAGTCACAGCACTGGCTTTCCCCAAGCTAGGGTTACGCAGCATTGAGCGTGGTCACCAAGTGGATGGGTGACCGTTTGCGCACCTTGACTTCAGTGCAGTACCCCAGTTCATTCAGCTGTAAATGGGTACCTGCCCTCTTTTGGGTCAGTGAAGGTAAAGTAGCGACGGAGAGGAGATGGGCTCCACCTTTAATATGCTGGCCCTTAGAGAAGCTGAGGCATTTGACGTCTTGTTCCCCAACGACTACATAGGTTCTGGAAACATTTGTGAAACACACACACACACACACACACACACACACACACACACACACACACACACACACACCACACACACACACACGCGCGCGCGCGCGCGCGCGCGCGCGCGCGCGCGCGCACGCACACACACACACATCTAAAAGTTTTTCTTGCCTAAAAATTTCATAGAAAAAGGTGCTTCTGAAGAAAATGTAGATGTACAGATGAAAACATTCTATTAAAATTTTGCTATTTCTAAGTCTCTTGTACATAGCCCGGTTTTCCCGTTTCTATATAGTTCTTTCATATGGTTTTCCCTGTTTGCATTTTCAGGCGTCACATTGATGTTTTAGTACCAAACTGCTACATGACTCTTTATTTTGTCTATTATTTTTTGCTGTAGGTATTTTTCCTCATCTAATATCACTTACAGTGAACAGACGTTAAACACACACACACACACACACAAAACACACACACACACACACACACACACACACACACACACACACACACACACACACACACACACACAACACACATACACACACGCACGCACGCACGCGCGCGCACGTGCGCGCGCACGTGCGCACACACACACACACACACACACACACACTCTCAAAGAGTTTTAGGATTAGACACGGGTCCAAAAGTGGCCAAAATCATGTTTTTTTAGAATTAAAAATTGCTGGATACATTTATGGAGATCTCCCTGTGTGACTTTTAAGAATTCAGGTTTAGGTGTTTGAAGTATTTAATTTTGGCGGCCATACTGGGTTGTTTCCATGGCAACAGAGCACAAAACTGAGTAATTTTTAGATTTTGGTGCTTAACAAGTGAAGCCCTTTCAATATATAGGATAACTTTTAACTTCAGCTTGTAAACAAAATTTCATCAGTTTTTTACCCCCATGTCCAACCTTAACTTAAATCAACCCAGCTATAAGAATCAAACAACATAATATGAAACAAGCAGTTGAACATTAAGATGAAAAGTGATGAGACATATTATCAAACTATAAGATAAGAAGAAAGTGCTAGAATTAGCACACACAGCACAAACCAGATTCCCACAACCAGATGTCCACTGAGACAGCACAGCAACCACAATGCACCCCGGAGCTCCCTCCCTCAGTCTGCAAACTCAATCTCTGACCACACCCCCCTCCCCATCCCCAACCCCAACCCCAACCCCACTCCCACCCCACTCCCACCCCCACCCCACCTCGCCCCACCACCACCATGCAAGCCGCCATCACAAGTACATGCTACAAACAATAAGCATATGTGCTCATTTGCATGCCCAACATCTCTCGCACACACATGCGCGCGCACGTGCACATGCACTACACTCGCGCACGCACGCACATGTATACACACAACACACACACACACACACACATGCACGCACGCACGCACGCACGCACGCACACACAGACACAAACACAGACACAGACACAGACACACACACAACACACACACACACACACACACACACACACACACACACACACACACACACATACACACACACACACACACACACACACACACACACACACACACACACACACACACACACACACACACACACACACACACACACACACACACACACACACACAAACACACACACACAAAAGATGTATGTTTGTGAATGTGTGTGCGTGCCTGCACGTATACACCTCCTATATGCATGCATACGTGTATGCATATTCTCTTTTTATATATTATCATTATTATTATTATTTTAGAGCTGTATCTTCTAGATGTTATCAATTCTCAATCTCTTTTATTTTTTCTCACACTAAACAAAAACATTGATAAAAACAAACACCGAATGATCAGATTGCTGTTTTTTAATGGTAGGACTTTCCGTACAAACATCCTGTCTGGTGTTGGATGTCTACAATACAAAGAAGATAGGATGGAGAAAAGTCTTTGAAGAAGACCATGAATGCTGATGATAGATAGACAGACAGACAAGACAGACAAACCTGCCACGTGTACACTTGACTGCAGAATTTGCCGACGTGGAGACAAAAGTTTGGATAAAATATTCTGAAGGGGGACACCCTTGCCATTCCCTGCTGAAGAGTTCGAAGCTTGAGGTAAGTTCTGGACTCCTGTTGTGTTGTAGTTTTGTTGTTGTTGTTTTTTTTCTTTTTCGTCGTTGTCGAACACTCAGACAGCAACTACTGTTGTCTGTCATATGAGTGAACATGCGTTGCGCTACCGTTAAGTGCCTTAGAAGTTTACTTTTTTTTTATTTATCATTATTATTATTATTATTATTATTATTATTATTATTATTATTATTATTATTATTATTATTATTATTATTATTATTATTATTTTGCATTTTATACCTCTCTAAGTTACGGCAGATTTCACTACGTGAAATTCGGGCTGCTCTCCCCCGGGGAGAGCGCGTCGCCACAAGAGCAGCGCCTACCCATTACTTTTTTGTTCTTTTCCTGTCTGGAACTGTATTTGTTTCCCTATTAAAGTGGCTTTTTTCTATAGAATTTTGCCAGGGACAACTCTTGTTGCCGTGGGTTCTTTTACGTGCGCTAAATAGTAATGTGTAACATACGGGACCTTGGTTTATCGTCTCATCCGAAAGATTAGCGCCCAGACCACCCCTCATGATCTAATAGATTGGGGTAAATTTTTGTGCCCAAACGGGATTCGAACCACCGCACACTTCGACCCGGACTTTTCGCTTTCTAGACAGGCGCGTTACCTCTCGACCACCGATCCACCAAGTCAGGCCCAGCGCTTCCGTCTTCAGCGTGGGAGAAAATTGTCATCTTTTCAGTCTTTTCTGAAAGGAAAAAAGGCAGGAAAATGGACCAAGAGGGCAGAAAACAGACAAGAAGGAGGTGACAGGGAGAAACAAGATCAAGGCAGAAACAAAGTATGAGATCGAAATGAGGGAGTTTCTGGCACATGATTTCCAAAAGAGGGGTATGCTATTTATACTGGCAGGCCCCTCGGCATCCCCACAGGGTAGTTTGTGTTGGTTTTATTTTATTTCATTTTAAAAAAAAATTTATACCACTTTATGTCACAGCAGATTTCTCTGCGTGAAATTCGGGCTGCTCTCCTTGGGGAGAGCGCGTCGCCACAAGTGTAGTGCCTACCCTTAAAATATGGGCTTTGACATTGCAATGAATCACTTATGGAGATACGGTGCTGATGTAGGCTGTCTTAAGGCGAAAGTCGGTATGGTCTTGCTTCTGTTTCAATGAAGGATTGTTGCTTTGATCATAAGGTTTAAACAAGTGTTTATTTAGAAAAGAAGAAACACATTGTACTCAAAACCATCTGGAGCAGCACCAAGCTAATAGCTTAGAATACTCTCCATCTTCAAACATAACGAAACTAGTGATTTGGCAGCTGAAAAAAAACACGTCGTTGTCACAATAAAACTCAATCCTTTTGAAACAAGTGTAATTTGATCAATCAAAGGCATCATTTTTAAACTTGCTGCCTTCATATCTGTGAAGACTTTGAAACCTCACGTTTGTGTATATTAGTGTTATATTTTTTAAGTTGGATTAAAAAAAAAAGAAGACTAAGTATGAAAGAGATAAAGGAATGAACTGAAAGGTCAAGTGGAGAGACGCGGAAGAAGTATCTGCTTGTCACATGTGTCATCACTTTTTCAGATCATTACAGAGCACATGATTATCATCTACTGAAAACATCCCTCGATACCTATAATTATCAAGTCTCACCTCTAATAGATCTAATTTTCCAAGGAGTAAGATACCGCAAAAAAAACCCCAAACCATTCAGGTGGAAAAAGAATTAATCATCTGATGAAAGAAGCCTTGAGGTTTATAAATGTTTGATGGAAAATAGTTTTGAATGAAAAAAAAAAAACACCTGCATATCAACACACTGGTTTAGACATCATCTAAATTTGCTCAGTGACATTTGCAACTCAGCAGTGATGGAATGATCATGGAATCATTGAATGATCATGTGTGTGTGTGTGTGTGTGTGTGTGTGTGTGTGTGTGTGTGTGTGTGTGTGTGTGTGTGTGTGTGTGTGTGTGTGTGTGTGTGTGTGTGTGTGTGTGTGTGTGTGTGTGTGTGTGTTTCGATTCATTTTAGGTCTTTTCACAAAATGTGATATTAGACATTTAAAAAAAAAAAAAAAAAGGGAAAAGAAATGTATGTGAGTGTGAGTGTGTATGTGGGGAGGGGGGTGGGGGTAGGAGGAGTTTTGGAAGTGGGGAAAGGGGTTAACTCGCAAAATCTACACAGAACAGTTAAGAACAAAAATAAATAATATAAACACAAATGTACATAATTCTTGAGAACAAAATAGTAAAAATTCCAAATTCTAAACAGAATCTAACGCATGAACAATAAAACTATTTACAACCATAACCAACAAGAGAAAAATCTAATCAACGGAGGGAAATGTCTTTTAAGTCCGTAATAATCATAATAAAGAACCAAGTGTGTGTGTGGTGTGTTGGGTGTGTGTGTGTGTGTGTGTGTGTGTGTGTGTGTGTGTGTGTGTGCTGCGTGCGCGGTAGTGTGTGAGCGTGTGCGTGTGTGTGTGTGTAGTGTCATGCGTGTGCGTGTGCGTGCGTGCGTATGTGTTGTGTGCGTGTGCGTCGTGCGTGTGTGTGTGCGCGTGCGTGGTGCGTGCGTGCGTGCGTGCGTGGTGTGTGTGTGTGCGTGCGTGCGTGCGTGTGTGTGTGTGTGTGTGTGTGTGTGTGTGTGTGTGTGTGTGTGTGTGTGTGTGTGTGTGTGTTGCCATGTTGAAGGATTCCAGTATATCTTGGACTGTCACAGAGAAAGAGAGAGGCAGTGTGCAAGATGGCCCGTCTCCTGACCCTTGTGTTGGTGTTCATCCTCGTGTCAGCACTGGTCAGTTTCTGTATAGACTATGTATACATGTATGTCGTCTGCTGGTTAGCTTGTTGGCTGGTTGGTTGGTTGGTTGGCTGGTTGGTTGGTTGGCTGGTTGATTGGTTGGTTGGTTGGTTGGTTGGTCGGTTGGCTGGTCAAGTCAAGTCAAGTCAAAATGATCTTTATTGAGGGTAAAAGATTAAGTTTACACAACATTTTTTCATCCTGCCCTCACAAAAAAAAATCATGTAAATTGACTTCTAAAACATTCAAAGACAAATATCAACCTTTGTTGAAAAACTAAAATAAATCAGGATTACTTTCCAACAGATCTCTCAAGATAAAAAACAAAACAAAAAACAAACCCAAGACAGTACAACATAAGCTCACATCATACATACAAATGATACAAATACTATATAACATGGGCATGAATAACAACAAGCAGCCAAATGTGAGGTAGTATCAAACATAAACGCGGACTTATAGTTTGTCCATCAGATGTTTCTTCAAAAGTTTCTTAAACATTTGTTTTGAAGGAACTGATTTTAGAAAAGGGGGTAGGCTATTCCACAATGTTCTTCCTGAATAAGCAAGGCTTGATTTATAGAGATTATTATGGGTCCTGGGCAGTAACAGTCTATGGGTAGGCCTATTTTTATTGACAGCAAATTTTTCCACAATTTTCTTTGGGGCTTTTCCGTTTAATATATTGAACATACATAGATACTTGTTGAACTGCAGTCTGTCTTTGAGTGGAAGAATGTCTAGTTCTTTGTAGTTGGTGGTGGTCAGCGTATTAGGATTCAATCGGATTAGTTTAACAGCTCTTTTATGTAGGCGGTTTATATGCTTTAGGTTTGTTTCACTTGCACTGTCCCATAAGGTAGAAACATAGTTTATAAGAGATAGAATAAGGGCGTGAAAAAATAGTTTTCGTGACTGTAAATTTAGAAAATTTTTGAGTTTTCTAAGTTGATATAATCTTACTGAGATTCGTTTTCCTAATGTGGCTATGTGATCTGACCAAGACAAATCGTTGTCGATTACTGCACCTAGTACTTTGTGTGAGACTACTTCTTCAATTTGTTGTCCCTGGATATAAATTGGCGCAAATGGAGAACGCAATTTCTGTCTTTTTTGTCGAGTGGTTATAAACATACATTTTGTTTTATTAGAATTAAGAGACATATGATTGAGTTCTGTCCATTCGATAAGTTTATTGATATCTGCCTGCATCTCTTTCACAAGCTGGTTTGAATCATCGTTGTTACATTGAATTGATGTATCATCGGCAAACATTTGACATGAACAATGGATATGCAGAGGTAGGTCATTAATATAAATGGAGAAAAGAAGTGGTCCTAGTATTGATCCCTGTGGTATTCCATATTTCACGGGTAATAAGGTTGATCTCCTAGGCCCGATTTCAACAAGCTGATGACGATTACTGAGAAATTAGTCTAAAAATGATAATGCTTGGTCGGAAATTTTATAGCAATTTATTTTTTTGATGAGGAGAGAGTGGCTAATAACGTCAAAGGCTTTAGCAAAGTCTAGAAAAAGGACTCCAGTGATTTCATTGTTATTGATATTCAAAAGACAATGCTCAATTAGTTGTATTAAGGCTGTATGGCAAGAATGGTTTTCACGAAAACCTGACTGGTTTTCATTAATTAGATTATATATTTTAAAATGAGAATGTAAGTGAAATTGTTTATGTTTTTTCTAATAGTTTAGATAGGACTGATAGTATGGAGATTGGTCTGTAGTTTGACGGATTGGTTGGGTCTCCTGCTTTGTGTAAGGGTATTACTTTTGCTCGTTTGAACTTCATTAGGAAGTAATTCTTGTCAATACACAAGTTAAATATGTAGGTTAGGGTGTCAGTTATGACGTATGTACTGATTTTTAATATTTGACTATCGATTTTGTCAAGGTCTTTTGATCTTGACTGTTTCAATCTGAGTATACTATTAAGCACTTCTGTTACTGTTATTGGGGGTATAACAAAATCAGATGAGATGTTCTTTGATGAACAGTATTGTTTTAATTCTATCAGCTCGTTTGTTTTTGTTTTATCATTAGATATTATAGAGTCAGCAATGTTTGCAAAGTGAGAATTAAGGTTTTCTGCTGATATTTCTTTTATGACTTTTGGGGAGTTATGGCTTGATTTATTAGTTAAGGTATTAATGGCTTTCCAAATTGCTTTTGGATTTTGGGCTGAAGACAGCAAATCTTGAAAGTATTTTGTTTTGGCTTTGCGCTTCAATGAATTAACTTTGTTTCTTTGCTTTTTATATTCATCTTTTTGCTTTGATTTTAATAGATAGTCTCTTAGATTCATTTCGTTTTCAATTTCTTTTGTTAACCATGGAGGTTTCATGAAATATTTTATTCTTTTCTTAATAAATGGAGCATGTTTATCATAGGTAGCTATAAATGTCTCTATCCAATAGTTAACAGCATCATCTGGATTTGTAATCTGATAAACATAGTCTAAGTTTGAATTAAGAATATCATTTATAAAGGCATCTTTATCAAAATGTCTAAAGGAGTGGTAGGATATCTCCTTGTGTCCTGATTTGGGTATCTTTATTCCTTTTTTACGCCATGTAAAACAAACGGAAGAGTGATCGCTACAACCTGTCTGCACTGAGCATGTTTCTGCTATGTTGGCCTTTGAAGTAGTGTAAATGTGATCAATGAGGGTGCTAGTGTTATTAGTATTGCGAGTTGGACGATCAATTATTTGTTCTAAACCATACATGGCATAATTAATATTCCACTTTGATCCAGGGACTGTCAGATCTATATTGAAATCTCCCATAAGAAAAATTTCTTTGGAGTCTAGAATCGCGGCATCCATCACTGAATTGAATTTATCATACCAGTCAATTGTTTCAGCTGGTTCCTGTAGATGAAGCCAAGTATAATCGATTTACAGCGTCTAAACGTGATTTCTACCCATATACATTCTACATGAAACTGTTCAAGATGCGTTAGTCTTTTCCACGACAAGGAAGTCGCACAGTATAAAAGCAAACCGGTATATCTGACACTTACTGGATCAAGTCGTACAGTGTCATAACCTGGGATATACATATCTGAATCAGAAATTAAGTTGTTGAGTCTCGATTCAGCTACACAAAATATATGAAAACTACTTCCTTTATTGTCTATAATTGATGATATTTCCTCACTTTTGTTCCTGGCACTATTGATATTTAGGTATCCTACACGAAGTCCTTACTGAGAAGGCCATGTATCTAGAGTAGAAGACATGGTATTAAAAAAACAAACAAACAAAAAACAGGACAAGAGAAAGAAAAACTGGGTACGATAATGTACTATCAACCGATCAGTGCAGCACAATTATCAATCAGATCAACAATCAAAATTTAGGCAAACAAGGAAAATTATCAAAAGGTAAAGAACAACAATCAAAGTAGTACAAAATTTAGAATAAACAAAAAAGAGAGAAAGTTGGTGCAGCGATGTAACCACAAGTCAATAAGGCACCATCATCAGTCAAATCAACAACCAAAATACAACAAAATGGAAGGAAGAACTTGGTATAGTAATGTAACTGACACCGACCAATAAAGCACTATTATCAGTCAACCAACAATGAAAACTTTAAGACAAAAAGGGAAAAATTTAGTACAGTAATGTAACTAACACCAGTCAATAAAGCACAAAAGCAGTCAACAATCAAAGTGAAAACAAAGGACAGTCTTACTATGTAAGTAATGTAAGTAACACCAGTCAATAAAGCACAATCATCGAAAAAAAAAAAAAAAAAAAGTTAGTTGGTTGATTGGCTGGTTGGCTGGTTGGCTGGTTGGTTGGTTGGTTGGTTTTGTGTTGTGATTAGTGGGTTATTGGGTTGGTTGGTTTGCTAGTTTGTCTGATAGATAGATAGTTTGTTGGTAGGTTGATTGGTTGGTTGGTTTTGTGTTGTGTTGCATCGTACCGTGTCGTATCGTTTCGTATCGTATCGAATTGTACTGCATCGTATTATATTGTATTGGATTGGATTGGATTGTATTGGATTGGATTGGATTGGATTGGATTGGATTGCCTTACATTTTAGTTATGGTCTTGCCTACTTCTTTTCAATCACAGAAGATTTCTCTGCGTGAAAAATTCTGTCTGTCCTCTCCCTTCAGGTGGAGCGTCGCCACAGGAGCAGCGCCACCCATTTGGGGAAAAAAATGGCTGTCTGCATGTATATACATTTTGTTTCTCAGTCATTGTGTCTTTTTTTTAACAACTCTCTTG
>CM060342.1:31547939-31552939 GCA_030674155.1 Stramonita haemastoma
AAAAAACCATTCTTATTTTAAACAATACTTTGAATTATTTTTTTTAATAACGAGAGAGAGAGAGAGAGAGAGAGAGAGAGAGAAAGAGAGAGAGAGAGAGAGAGAGAGAGAGAGAGAGAGAGAGAGAGAGAGAGAGAGAGAGGAGAGAGTGAGAACTGACACTGACACTGACACTGACCTGACACTGACACAGTTTTATTGTCCATACAGCATTACAGCCCTGTAGACAAGGGGAATAACAAGTTCAGATGAATTCGTGTAACATAATAACATTTTTCAAATTTTCCTCTCACTTCGCACTTACATATACTACTGCACATTCTAATTGCCACGCAGGTACACACACACACACACACACAACACACACCACACACACACACCACACCCACCCCACCTCTCCTCTCTCTCTCTTTCTCCCTCCCCCCCCCCCCCCCCCCCCCCCCCCCCCCCCCACACACACACAACACACACACACTAACAGAATCAATAAAGGACCATCTAAGGACTAGTTACTCTGTTCCGTTATCTTTTTCCTAATATTCATTGCTTCTCCAATGAATTTAGCTAGACTTTCTATTTTCTCTTCACTACTGACAGATAGAATATTTGCAACAGAATTCATATCAGCAATGCCTTTAAACACACTTAGCGCCTCACAGTTTCTGCGTTTATCAGAATAGGCCATACAATCGAAAAGAAAGTGAAATTCGTCTTCTGTGGCATTTCGGCATGAAGGGCATATATTATCGTTAGAGTTATCTTCACTTAAAAACCAATACTTACAATTTTTAAGGCCACTGACTCTTAGCCGAAATCTACTGAGACTGATCTTGTACCATTTGTTGGTTATAAAAGACAGATATCTTTCTGTTTGAAAGACACTTTTGAAGGAACTATACCACATATATTTGTCATTATTTACTAAATCCGAATGCCAGTTCTGTTTGTAGCATGAAATAAGCCTATCTTTAAATTCATTAATGAAACTATATTCACATCCTACGTCTCTACTCAGCCACACAATACCAAATCCATTCACACATAAAGTTTTCTGTACATTTGACACCCAATTGAGTCGACCAGATTCATGTTGTAAGATTAGCATTTCATAAGCCTGTCTACATATTCTAGAAGCTGGTTGTTTAAGAAGTTTTAACCAGTATTTAATGCTTTTTATATATGCCCTTATGTATAACGGATATCTACCACTTTCGCCGTAAACTAGATGGTTTGATGCATGTAAAGGAACAGATAGAAATCTCTTTATAGCAAATGTGTGAACTTTTTCAATTCGCTTGCCTTCTTCATACAATCCCCAAACCTCAGATGCATACGTTAATATTGGTTCTATCTGAGTATCAAACATCTTCCAAAACAGTTTTAGATCTGTGGTATTCAGTTTTTTCATAGATGTCTGTATTTCCATAACTCCTCTTTTTCCTCTGTTACAAACATCTACCAAGGCACTATTAATGCTCAGCTTTGTTGTGAAACCCATCCCCAAATATTTATATGAATTGGTAACCTTAATTTCTTCATTCCCATACATCCACTTTTCCCTAGAACCTAAGTACCCTCCCTTTCTAAACACCATTACATTAGTCTTTTCAAGATTGACAACCAAGCATAATCTATCTGCTTCTCTCTTAAGTCTGTTCAACTGATTTTGGAGACCAATAGCAGATTCAGATAATAAGATAACATCATCAGCAAACAATAATAGAAATATTTCAACAGTATCAGTCATTAGTTGAATGCCATGCTTTCCTGCTCTGGATACTTCAAGAGCCAATTCATTTATAAATAGAGAGAACAATAGGGGACTGAGTAAACAACCTTGTTTTACTCCTTTTGGACAAGCAAAATAATCTGAATAATAACTCTTATCACGCACACATGCCAAAACAGAGTTATAAACACTTCGTACCGCCTTATACATTTTTCCACAATTTGTGGGAAGTATTTTTTTTTTTTTTTTTTTTTTTTTTTTTTTTATTCTTTTATATCGAGGATAACAGAATAAGCAATCATGTGCTTTTTTTCATCCGGTCCCCGTGTGTATGCAGTTTTTTGTAAATATTGTCATCTGTTCCCACCGGCACACGATGGCCTACTCTTACGAAAAGTATTGAGGAAATGTGGTGTATGTGGAGAGAGAGAGAGAGAGAGAGAGAGAGAGAGGAGAGAGAGAGAGAGAGGAGGAGAGAGAGAGAGAGAGAGAGAGAGAGAGAGAGAGAGAGAGAGAGAGTTCAGATTTTGTTTGTGTGCGTCAGCTTTACGTCACAGTACAAAAGAATGGTGGGTATACAGACAGATCATACCACATAAGTGTTATGAAAATATCATTATCAACCTTATGCAAAATCATGCATCATCGATAATGTGTACACAACAGAATTACAATAGCTATATCTGAAATATTATACTGAAACAAGCACAATTCACAAGGCTCACAATCAACAATAGTTTAGGCCTATATGTCAGCATAAGAATCAGTTCCTGGAAAATTATTTTATTTCTTCTTTTGGTTGCATAAATTGTGTATGTCAGTTGGTATTGCAGCTTTAAGTAGCAGGTGCAAAGGAAATATTTTCAAGTCTTTAAGGAACTTATTTCTCAAAATCTTTAATGATACTGAGTTTTGTTTTTAAAGTGTTCATCATTCTAAATTAGTTTTGGTTTTAAATGGGGAATTGCTGAACTTTGTTTGAACTAAACTGCGTGAACCTGTTTAAAAAGAGTAACTGGAATATATATATATATATATATATATATATATATATATAAAATATATATATATATATATATAAACTTCCTAGCGTCTCTTTACACACACACACACACACACACACACACACACACACACACACACACACACACACACACACCACACACAGGGGGGGGGGGGGGGGGGGGGGGGGGGGCGGGACGGATAGTCTAGTGGTCAGAACATTGCGCTGGCAATCTGACGACCCAGGTTCGAGTCCGGTCGAGGAGATTTGTCTCCTGTAGTTAACATCAGTGCTGACTCCACTCTCCCCAAAAGTCCTTCGGATGAAACTTTAAACCGAGGCCCCGTGTGCGAACGCACGGAGAACATCTTGCGCACACGTTAAATCCTGTTCCGCTTTTCGTAAGAGTAGGCCATCGTGTGTCGGTGGGAACAAATAATATTTACGAAATTGCAGACACACGGGGACTGGATGTAAAAAAGCACAAGAGTGCTTATTCCATTATCCTCGATATAAAAGAAAAAATCAAATCAAATCAAACACGCCACAGATATAGAGGCCGCACTGTAAGGTAGGGCGAGCAATATCTTTTCTCACATTAGAGTAGCCTCCCCTCCAAAATCAACCAATGGCGGAAAAGCCTCCTTAGCTACTATGACGCGAAGTGAATGCATGCTATCAAGAACAAAATCATTGAGAAATACCTCCATGTGCCAGCAATCGCAGAGGGTTGTGAAGGCTTCTGCCTGTTAATCGGCGTCCGTAAGATGCCGGTTTGTGGTAGGCGCTCATGATTTTTTTTACCGCAAAAAAAACGACAAGGTGAGGGATTGGAATATATAATAGCTCGTGAAATGAAAAGTGGCCTAAAAAAAAAGAAATCCTAGCAAAGATTCTTTTTGATTTGAAAGCCCGTTTGATCAAAACTGTGAAAAAATTGAGGCCTTCAAAATATTTTTAACCAGGCCTCATGTGCAGGTGTTTTGTTTAAAGTTTGATTAAAGACTCGATCTTAAACAAAAATAGGCGTTTTATAAAAACAAACAAGCAACCAAAACAACATAGATGGAAGCCTGTGAAATGTGTACGCCCCGAATAAGAGTATCAGTCTGTCAATATGTGTATAATAAGTGACAGTATATTTGTCTGTGTTGGGGTTGTTGTTTTTTTTAATTAATGCATTTTTCTGTAAAATGACACAAGACAATTGGGGGGGGGGGATGAGGTGGAGAGAGGGGGGGGGAGGAGGAAAGACGTGTGCAAGTGAGGTGAGTGTGTGTGTGGGGGGGGGGGGGGGGGGGGAAGAGTGTGTGTTTCTGAAAAAGTCAGTCTTCATTCCTGTTGCAGAAGACCAGGAAATGGTGGCTAAACACAGCACAGTGAGACGAGCAACTTCAGCAAGTTACTTTTGCCCAGTTCTTTCATACTCACCAGAGACTCCTAGCAGAAAACCAGCTTGTTTCTTTCCCTTTTAAATGGGCACAGATCTTCCATGAGCCTGAAAAGTGACACCAGTCAGCCTTAATATTTGAAAACAAAGACAGATCTTCCAGAGGATTGAAATTCAAATCTTCCTCAGAACTAAAAAAAACACACAAAAACCAAGATCTGACTATAGTTGAAGAAAACAGACAGACACAGATCTGTGTCAGAGACCAAAACAAATTGACACAGATCTACTGGAAAGTTAAACAATTTCCCAAGCTTCGGGGGGTTAACACATGCGACACCTACACCATCACCTTTCTTCACCTTGCCAAACAATGTCATGGTCAGCGCGGCGACCCAGTCAGCAGTCACAGTCACGCCAGACTGCAGCGCGTTTAGACAACTCTCGCTCAAACTCAAAGATGACCACCACAGTCCGACCCGCTACTGACAGAGGCAGCCAGGGGCAGAGCTCCGTGCAGGTTGGTATTCAGGGCAGCGCCATGACTCTGCCATCCCCCAGACCCACCTCACAGTCTTTGGACAGGAGGAAGTCTCTGCCAGATTCTGCAGTGTCCCACCAGGCTTGCGAGAAGGAGAAGGCATTATTGTTGGTCAGTGTCTTTCATTTTAACTATGTTATGTGTAGTCAGTCTCTTGATGGTCAGTGGGTTTCATTTCATCTATATTTTATTGCATTCATTCTCTTGATGGTCAGTGTCTTTCATTTTAACTCAGTCATATATATATGTATTCAGTCTCTTGATGGTCAGTGTCTTTCATTTTAACTCTGTCATATATGTATTCAGTCTCTTGATGGTCAGTGTCTTTCATTTTAGT
>CM060342.1:31557939-31610439 GCA_030674155.1 Stramonita haemastoma
GGAGAAAGAACACACCCTTGGGGGGCTCCTGTGTTTGTCAACAGGCAGTCTGACATTGCTTGTCCTATTTTCACTTTCTGTGGTCTTTCTGTTAAAAAGCTAAAAATCCATGCTATCAGTGTTGGGTTGACATTCATGTTCAACAGTTTCTGTATTAAAAGATGAGGTTGAATTGTATTGAAAGCACTTGAAAAATCAATAAAAAGAATTCTGGCATAGGTCCCTGGACTATCTAAGTGTTCGTACAGCTTGTGCAGCAGAGTCAGGAGAGCATCATCTGTGCCCCTGCCTTTAGAGTAGGCAAACTGGAGGGGGTCCTGATGCTCTGCTGTCTGGAGCCTCAGCTGACGAAGGATGATTTTTTCCGCACACTTGAATGGAATTGAGGTCAGTGCTACAGGCCTATAGTCATTTAAAACTTTTGGAGACTGTTTTTTTGGTACTGGAATAATTGTTGAGGTCTTCCAGAGATGAGGGATGTGTCCGGTGTCAAGGGACTGCTGGAACAGGTGGGTGAAGACAGGAGCAAGGGAGTCGCTGCATTCTCTTATGGTTTTGGCGCTGATACAATCAGGGCCACATGCACTCCTGGGGTTTACTTTCCTAAATTCGTTCCTCACGTACTTCACATCAATGTTCACTGGAAATGCCGTTTGTTGTTTTACTCTCTCCATAGCTTCCTCTTGTAATGTCTGGAAGTTCTTCTTGTCAAATCTGGTGTAAAATGTGTTCAGTTCATTGGCCAGCTTGGGGGCATCCTCTGTCACAATCTCCCTCTTCTTCGTTTTGTACCCAGTCATTGTTTGTACATCCTTCCAGAACTGTTTGGTTCTGTTCTGGCAGAAATGGGCCTCCACTTTTGCAGAATACTCCTTCTTGTCTGCTCGTATTCTCTTGTTGATTTCTTTTTGGATCTCTTTGATGCTTTGATGTTGTTTAAAGGCCTGCTGTCTTCTTACAAACAAGGTGCGGAGTTCTTTCGAAAGCCATGGCTTGGAGTTGGGGTAGATCTTGATATCCTTGCTCTCCAAGACAGCGTCCACACAGAAGTTAATATAGCAGGAGATGGCATCTGCCTGGGTGTCTGCGGTGCTGTTGTTGTCCAGGAAAACGGACCAGTCCGTGGATAAAAAACAACCATTCAGGGCTTCAACAGACTCCTGGGACCATATCTTTATATGCCGGACAACTGGTTTTGCCTGCTTAAGCCTCTGTTTGTAAACAGGAGTCAGCTGCACCATGCTGTGAACTGACTGCCCCATATTTGGCAGGGAGCGGGAGAGAAAGGCATGCTGGATGTTGCCATAACACAGGTCCAGAGTTCTGTCGCCACAAGTTGGGCATGTGACATACTGATGGTAGTGTGGCAGCACCTCCCTCAGACTGCATTCGTTAAAATCACCCAGGATAAAAGAAGGAGAGTCAGGAGATGTGGAAGACAGTTCATGGATGACGTCGGCAACTGTGTTGGCTGCTACCTTTGTGTCTGCACGGGGGTGTTTGGATGGATGGATATTTAATATTTTATTTTAATATTTGGATGGATGGATGGGTGGTTGGATGGATGGTTGGATGGGTGGGTGGTTTGATTGATGGGTGAATGTGTTGGTGGGTGGTTGGATGGATGGATGGATGGATGGACGTGTGGGTGGGTGGTTGCATGGATGGGTGGGTGGGTGGTTGCATGGATGGATGGATGTGTTGGGTGGATGGATGGATGGATGTGTTGGGTGGATGGATGGATGGATGGATGGATGTGTTGGGTGGATGGATGGATGTGTGGATGGATGGATGGATGGCAGATGGAGGACATACTAGCACTCAAGGACAAAGCGATCACTGACAGGGAGGAGGCACTGAAGGCACTGCAGAAACAGATGGCACAGAGTTTGAAAGAAGGATCCTTGTGAGTTTGTCAATATCTATGTGTGTGTGTGTGTGTAGTAGTAGTAGTCTTCAATTTTACGTCCTTCCACATAAAGTGATACCGGACGGGGGGGGGGGGGGGGGGGGGGGGAGCATAAAAAAAAAAGATAAATGGAATCAAAGATGGGAAATATATGCAAATATAGCAATAATATAAAAAACAAACACAATAAACATATAGAATAATAATACTAATAAATATCAAAATGTTGATAAACTAAAGAGAGAAAGGGAGAGAAAGACAAGGATAATGATGGGGGATATATGCATTAAAGTATATACTTAAATATTTACTTTTTATTTTAAAAAGGAAATCGTGTGTGTGTGTGTGTGTGTGTGTGTGTGTGTGTGTGTGTGTGTGTGTGTGTGTGTATTTTGTGCAAGTTTGCAATTGTGGTTGAAGTTATTCTTATTACATAAAACGAAACTGTATGCTAAACATTAAATTAACAGGGAAGAGTAAAATTCAAAACAGAACAATGATGTAACTACAACAAATGCCCTATGGGACTTAACAATAAACCCTTAGCAATAGCAAACACTAACTTGACATCATCCAGAACTTGTTCAAGGGAAGTTTCGGTAAAACTAGGTAAATAAGGCTTTAAAGTCTTGCATTCAAGTACAATATGGGTATTTGAAATATTGTTGTTTCCACATAAGCATTTAACATCCTTACTAAATTTTGTGACAAAAGCGTTTAATCGGATTCTAAAAAATAACGCCTGAAGCTGTCTTTCTCTGACCACATTTGTATAAATCTTTGACTGATGTATACTTTTAAAGACACTTTTTATCTGGTTGGAACCCATTTTACAAACTGTTCTTTTTTGTAGTATTTCATTAAACTTGCTTAAGGATGCTTGTTCTAACAAATGATATCCTTCTTTGATAGATAAAGGAATATGTAGCTCACTGTTTCCACTTCTATTGCTCGCACCTCTCTTAGCAGCCCAATCAACCCATTCATTAGAGTACAATCCAATGTGTGAAGGAACCCAAAGAAGAGTAACAAATATGTTTCTTAAACTTAGAAGGTGGACTGTGTGTTTTATATCTAATGTAAGTTTTGAATGATTCTTATAATCTGCAGATTTTATGGCATATAAAACTGATTTAGAATCCACACAAAGTAAGACATGGAAAAAACAATATGGGTTATCTAGCACATATGTTAAAGCCATTAAAATTGCAACCAGTTCAGCTGTAAATACTGACAGATTTACACCTATAAAATATGATTTTTCTACTTTGAGTGCTGGTATAACAAAAGCTGAACCAGCTTGGTGATTATTCAGAAGTGAACCATCAGTGTACACTTTAAGATAACTACAGTAGTTGTCATGAATATATGATCTAACAGTGGCTGCCAAAACATTAGGATTTTCATCCTTCTTCATGTCTGTGTAATTGATATCAAAATATGCCTGATTCATTTCCCAAGAGGGGCAAGGTGGAACCATTTTCTGTGAATCTACATTCATTTTATCAAGTTTAGATTGCTCGTAAAGGTCCGCCACGTATGTACCAATAGTTGTTAAAGAACGTATTTGCTGCGCTCGTTTTGGAAAAAGAATATCAGATTTTACTTTAACGTTTTCTGATGCAAAGTTTTTGGGTGTGGAACTTCTCAGTACATACACACATGCAAGTTTTCGGTATTCATCTAACGGAAGTATTCCAACTTCTTTATATGTTTCAATTGCTGATGCATGAAAAGGTACACCAAGAGTAAGCCTGTATGCTTTACAGTCTATACTTTGGAGCTTCCTCAATAAATATTTAGGAGCATTAAAAAAGACTTCTTGTCCGTGTGTGTGTGTGTGTGTGTGTGTGTGTGTGTGTGTGTGTGTGTGTGTGTGTGTGTGTGTGTGTGTGTGTGACTCTGTGTGTGTGTGTGTGTGTGTGTGTGACTCTGTGTGTGTGTGTGTGTGTGTGTGTGTGTGTGTGTGTGTGTGTGTGTGTGTGTTATGCATGTACATAAAACACACACACACACACACACACTCTCTCTCTCTCTCTCTCTCTCTCTCTCTCTCTCTCTCTCTCTCTCTCTCTCTCTCTCTCTCTCTCTCTTTCTCTCACTCACACAACTACAAGAAATGGCAAAAAACCTGTTTAAACCAAAAAGTCAAATAACAGAGTCAGAATGTAGACATACATAGAAAAGAAACAGATGAACAGCATTTTTTAATAGACCAAAAAAACCCATAAAAGGGCTTTGCTGAGACTCAGGCATTGGCACACAACCACCACAAATGAGAGAAAGCTGGCATTTAAAAAACTAAAAGAAAAGGAAGCTGGCATTTTCAGCAGGACAGAATGCACACAACCACTCTGTTAAATTAAGGAACAAGTTGGGTTTTTTTTTAATCATTATTTTATTTCGAGGATGATGGGTTAAGCAGTTATGTGCTTTTTTACATCCAGTCCCCGTGTGTATGCAGTATTGTAAAATTTGTCATCCGTACCCACCAGCACACAATGGCCTACTCTTCCGAAAAGCAGAATGGATTTTAACATGTGCACAAGATGTTCTACATGTGTTTGCACACAGGATCTCGGTTTATAGTCTCATCCGAATATAAGTGCAGAGTTGTGTAGTATTATCAAGTTTGAAAGTGGTGTAGATTTAAGTGGCAATGAATTCCAAACTGTTGGCACAGTAAAACTGAAAGGGAGGCGGGATAGCTCAGTGGTCAGAGCATTCGCTTTCCCCAAGTCAAGTTAAGCAGCGTCGAGCGTGGTTACCAGTTGGATGGGTGACCATTTGCACGCCTTGGCTTCAGTACAGTCCCCCCTCCAGTTCACCCAGCTGTAAATGGGTACCTGCCCTCTTTAGGGTCAGGGAAGGTAAAGCAGCGAGGGAGAGGAGATGGACGCCGCCCTCAATATGCTGGCCCCTAGAGAAGCTGAGGTCTCTGATGCCTCGCTTCCCTACGACCACCTAGGTTATGGGAGACCTTTACCCTTTTTATCTATTTAAAACTGATGAAGTCGTGTTCTACACAGGGGGAGGCAGCAGCAGCTGGCTGAGCTTGGAGAGGAACTCCTCAGCCTGAGACAGGAGGCTGATACCCTGAGACAGCATCTGGCTGCCCTCACCGCCAAAAAGACCTCTGCTCCTGCGGTATTGAATCTATTTATTTATTTATTTATTCATTTATTCATTCATTCATTTATTTATGTATTCAGTTGTTTATTTATTTATTTATTCATTTATCTATTTATTTATTGATTGATTCATTCATTTATTCATTCATTTATTTATCTATTTACTTATTTATTCATTTATTTATTCATTTATTTATTTATTTATTCATTTATTTATTCATTTATTCATTTATTTATTTGTATTGTATACCATTTTATGTCATGGCAGACTTCTCTGTGTAAAATCCAGGCTGCTCTCCCTGGGGAGAGCGCGTCGCCTCGAGTGTAGCGCCTAACCCATTGTATGCCATGATATCATGACATGTTGGTACTGTGTTGTCTTGCCATTGTCTGTCACCGACGGTGTCATGTTAGAATTGATGTCATTTTAGAATGTGTCCGCATTGATGTAATTTCAGAACTTGTGTCTGAATTGATGTCATTCAGAGCACATGTCAGAATTGATGTCATTTCAGAACATATCTCAGAATTGATGTCATCTTGAAATACACTATTTAGCGCAAGTAAAAGAACCCACGGCAACAAGGGGGTTGATCCTGGCAGAATTCTGTAGAAAAAAGGCACTCTGATAGGGAAACAAATACCGTTGCATACGGGAAAAAGAAAAAAAAAAGGGTAGGCGCTGCACTTGTGGCGACACGCTCTCCTTAGAAGAGCAGCCCGAATTTCACGCAGAGAAATCTGCTGTGACATAAAGTGGTACAAAATACAAAAGAGTGGGAGGGGTTGAAGGGTGAAGGATGAAATGAATGGATGCTAACTAGTACACCAGATAAACTGAACACTAACTTCCCTATGTTGACTGGTAGATGGTGTGATACTAGGACGCATGGCTGGGAATCATAACATAGAGAACAATATTTCCAGATTTCTCACTGGTCTACTCATTTTGTTTTTATAAGAATTATTAAGCACATGGCAATCAAAGAACAAGATGATGGACTGAAACAATAGCAGTTATTATTTTTCCTTTAATTTTCAATACAGATGTTATCATGCTCAGAACATCTTGCACGCATGTTAAAACCTGTTCCGCTTTTCAGAAAATTAGGCCATTGGGAACATATTGCCAAAACTTACAAAACTGCATACACATGGGGACTGGACTGGATGTAAAACAAAAAGGTCATGAGTGCTTATTCTATTATCCTTGAAATAAAAAAAATGAATGAATAGAAAAATTAAATAAACAAATAAATAAGTAAATAAATATACAAATGACTATCATTACTTGCACTTTCATCATGTCTGTCATTAACTGTCGTCATGTCATATCATTTCTTGTAAACCAGTTGATGTAAAGTTTCTGTTGGCCTTTGTTTTGTGTTTCTCAGCCAAAGGACTGTGCCAAATGCCAGGAGTCGGTGAAGCGAGCGGAGATGTTGGCAGTGACACTGAAGGAGCGTGACGTCACCATCAACCAACTCAAGACCCTGTGCTCCAAGTTCGAAACTCAGCTGAGCCAGCAAGACGTGCTGCTCAAACAGTTTGCCGGCAGTAAGGGGCATAGTGTGCAGTTACCTCGTTGATCATGTGATTTTTGTAGAGGGGGTGTGTAGGGGGGGGCGGGGGGGACAGTGGGTTGTATGTGTGTGTGTGTATAGAGCCAGGGTGTGTGGTGTGTGTGTGTGTGTGTGTGTGGCGTGTGTGTGTGTGCTTGTGTGTGTGTGTGCTTGTGTGTGTGTGTGTGTGTTTGTACGTGTATGTGTGTGTGTGCGTATGTGCTTGTGTGTGTGTGTTGTGTGTGTTGTGTGTGTGTTGTGTGTTGTGTGTGTTTTGCATGCATGCATTTGCGTTTTGTGGGAAAGAAGAGGGTAGCGGAAGTAGAAGTAGGACTCCCTTTTGTAACAAATGTAAAAAGAAAAAAAAAACCTTTGAAATAAGCAACACCCTCAATATGCTGGCCCCTAGAGAAACTGAGGTCTCTGATGCCTCGCTCCCCTGTGACCACATAGGTTATGGGACACCTTTACCTTTCCTTTGTTATCAGTATGATCTCAAATAGCATCAGGATTATCCATATAATCATAATCCACATAAACAAGAAGACTATTGACATGGAAATGTAAGATTCTGATTTTGTAATGGCCATGGGATTTCCAGTGCCTTCAAGCTCAAAATCAGTTCTTTAATCTATCACAGAACTACAATCACCGAATTGTTCATACCATTATGTGTGTCTGGCCGGAAATGACCCTTGTGGTCAGCTGAGTTCAGAAACATGATAAGGATTAGAAGAAGCATTGCTACTGGTGTGTTTGTTTTCAGGGTATGTGATTTTCAGTCATATAAATGTAGTAGACTGCTGCTTGTTTGTTCTACTATGTATATTTATATATAAGTGTGTGTATGTATGTATGTATGTATGTATGTATATATATATATATATATATATATATATATATATATATATATATATATAATATATATATATATATATATATATATATGGATGTTCTTTGCCTTAGCATTCCCTTATTGAGTGGGGTGTGTAGTGCCTGGTCTTCATCCTGCACTTGTCACTCTGTAGGAGGTCTTAGACAACACATTCCAGTTTCAGAACAGTTAATTTTTTGTACATGATGCATGCTGAGTATGTTTTGTTGCTGTATAAAACAGTGCTATGTATAAAAAAAAACATAAAAAAATAAAACAATATTGTGTACCTGTTTCTGTATAAAACAGTGTTACATATCCTCCAATCTGTGATAATGTGATCAGTAATTGATCGAAAGAGATTTCATCCATTTAACTGTGATCTGCGATAGTGGTCACATAAAACAGATGTGAGCACTTGGACTGTGATGTGTGGGATAGTCCTCTAAACACATTAGTCTTGCTGTTTTATATGTGGTAGTCATTGTTGTAAAGCAGGTTTGACTTGTGATTACTGTAATGTGTGATAGTTTCAGTTTTCCAGAAATGTTGTTGTGATTATTATTCATAAAACTTAAACACATTCTTGTGCAAACTTTGGATGTCAGCTATGTATAGATCTATAGTCATTGTGCTTTGGTATGTGTAACTGTCACTTTCATCATATGTATGTTTCGAAATAAGATTTTTCTCCCCAGTCAACCACATGTAAAAAATGTTGATTTAAGTAAGGCAACCTTAAGGCTACGGCCATAGTAAACCCGGCCCGTCCTGTTGTTTTGACGGCCGTCTCTTTGACGGTAGAACGGATCCGTCAAAGCGGCCATAGTCAACCCGGCCCGTCTCTTTCTGACAATATGGTCACCCCGAGACTGTGAGTGACGCAAAAATGAGGCTGCCGCAGTGACGCAAATCGACAGAAAATAGTTTGACATAAAGTGTTTTTACGTAAAATCCAAAAAAAAACCTTTGATCAAAACCATTGGAATGTAATCGGGAAGGGTCAATTTACTAGTTTGTGTAGTCAGAATTTTTGAAGCTCCATAAATAAGTTTTTCTTGATTATTTTCCTTTCCGTCGACCCGGCAAACGGACGTGTTGCTCGAACGTCAAAACGACGGGTTAAAAAGAACGGGCCAGGCCGGGTCTACTATGGCCACGCACAGCCATTTTCAGTGACGCCACAGAGTAATTCAGCCGGGCAGCATTTTTCACCCAGCCCGTCATTTTGACAGCGTCAAAATGCCGGGTTTACTATGGCCGCAGCCTAACTGTGCACACAAGTGTAAAGCACTGTTTGTATAGGTGACAATACCCCTCTTTGAGGATGCTAGAGTGTCTCCCAGTATAAAGACTCTCTACCTTCTGAAAATTCTGTGCTAGAAATCACCCCTTTTCTATCACCTGATGTCTTTTTCTTTGTCTTTTTGTCCTCTCTTTCTTGTTGGGTTTTTTTTTTCTGCATTTCAAGGTTTATTCTCCTGCTTTCTTTTTCAAGCAAGTTTGATATTTTTCTTTTCACACAGTATCTGACATTTTGCCTTTGTTGTTTTTGCTCTGGTGATCAGGTTTGGACATTGTCAGCACTGGGATGGAGACAGGGAGGGTGTCTATTCTGTTGTGCATTTTTTATTATGGCATTTTGCATGGTTTTCTTTGTTTGTTATTTCATACTTTGAAGTGTTTGCGATTTCAATATGATTTTTGTTTTTGTATTCTGGGAATGAGGCTGGCATCCTCAGCATACACATTCTGGTTTTTAAGAGAAAATATAAGGCTTCCAGATAGAAGAGATCCTGCACTGATTGCCATCAGTGTTCGCATGCCGTAAGGATCCCAGATAGAAGAGATCCTGCACTGATAGCTATCAGTGTTTGCATGCCGTAAGGATCCCAGATAGAAGAGATCCTGCACTGATAGCTATCAGTGTTTGCATGCCGTAAGGATCCCAGACAGAACAGATCCTGCACTGATAGCTATCAGTGTTTGCATGCCGTAAGGATCCCAGACAGAAGAGATCCTGCACTGATAGCTATCAGTGTTTGCATGCCGTAAGGCTTCAAGACAAGAGTCCCTGCACTGATACTGGGGTTTTTTGGTTGATGTTACATAGTGCCTGTTTTGATCTATGCATTTTCTGTGTTCTGGTTTCTACTTTTGTTCATCCCTACAAGCAAATAGAATTAGTCAATATATTATACCTGTAATTTTGGATGATCAAATTGTTTTTTTTGTGGGGGGGTTTAAATAGCTGGGTATGTCAATTGTTGATAAAAATCGTAAGTATGAAACATAAATATACAGTTATTGATGTGGATCACTACTGTTGTCTTGAATTCTTTGCCATTTGTTAATTAAAATCCTGCTCAAATTCTGGAAGAAATTGATCATTTTTCTTTCTGCGTTCTCTGGCCATGCTAAATTTTTAATCTTGTCTTTTCTTCCCTTGGACTGTTTAAGCAGCTTGATTTAGAAAATGGAATTGTAACAAAACTGGACATTGAACTGACTATAGAGGCTATTCTAGGCTAGCTGAAAAGACTGGTGTAAAAATTCACAGCTGGTGAGAATGGCCAAAAGGGAATGGAGGGAACTGGTTGTCAAGTCTTCAGGGGTGCCCCCACAGGATAGATAGAGACAGACAGACAAATGAACATGCATACCTGCATGTTTGTGAGTGCATTCTCAATGCATACATACACACACAGAGACAGAGAAGACAAGGCAGTAGTGAAGAGTTGTATGATTTTACTGATGGTGATCTAACAGGCAGGACTACTCCAGATGGAGGCCAGCTGGAGACAGACAGACAGACAACACTGACTCCTGTAATGCTGGCATGTGACATTCCTGACAGAACAATGTTACGCCCATGCTACAGTGCATCCCGTGTCCAGCTAGCTAACATTTGTCAATCCAGGCTTTCCTTCCTTCCATCAACAGGGTCTCAACACACCCAGTCAGTCAGTCAGTCAGTCAGTCAATGCCTCCATCTTCTATCATTGTACACACAAAGTAATGGCATACTTTATCAACCAATACACTGATCCTGTAAACACTTAAAACAAGGTTCTAACACAACTGATCATCAATCAAAACATTTTCTCCTCTCGTGTTACTCAGAAGACACGTATGAACAATTGATACATCATGTCACTTGTGCCCAACTGACAAACCTGGTTATGTTTGTCACCTTACAAAAAGTGGTGATTCTTCAATACTTAGTCATGCCATCTTACCGCTACAATGTGTGCTGGCAAGCCTGATCCTTCAAAACATTCCACACTTGTGTAATAGTACACCAATATGCCTAACGGCTTGGTCATAACACCTGTAACACAATTAACGTCTACCAACACCATCTCCCTTAACAGGGTGTAACTTAATTCTTTTTTCATGATTACACTCCCTCCTCATACAAAACAGTCAACTAGTAAAGAAGTACACAAGAGGTATTCTTAAATCAAATTACAAATGATACACGCCCATGTACACACATTCATATGCAATCAAAACCTGTGGGTCTGTCTGAATTCATTCCTATGTGTTCTCCAACACAGTACTGCAGTGTATACACATGTCCTGACTTCCCTCTGCCCTTCAAGTTGGCATAACATGACCTACAGCAAAAAGTGCCCGAGCCAAGACACACTGGTGACAATACTCCACAACCTGCATACTGTTTCTTTCCTTTCTGAAGTCCAGACAGCCTTTGTCCCATATCCTTGCTATCATCTTCACAAAATAGATAGATAGAATCTGTCATCCAATGCCCTTTTATGATACAGCGTCTTCCTTCTGTTCCAACTCTTGGCTCTCAGGTGTAAGTGTGTGAGTGTGTGTGCTCTGCTTTTTCTCCCAGCAGATTTTCAAAACCTTAGGTGACTTAGGAACCATTGTGGAGGTTTCTTCACAGACAGGATGACAACTACAGAGAAATGATGAAAAAACCTGTGGATGAACACCATGCGCCTTCCTAGGGAGCAAAGGCTTGCAAGTATTTGTTGCCTGAATTCATTCTGAACTTCCATGACTACTCTCATCAAAACATAGATTCAACACAGACTCTCACCCCTAAATCGCCCATAAAATCATGATCAATTCTGCCATTGAAAGATAAACACAAGGATCCGTCAAACAAGCAATCCCTAAAAATCAGTGTACCATAATGAAGAAAAAGGAAAAAAAAATCAAGGTAACTGGTTGTCCCACACAAAATACAGGAGATGAAACGGTTTCAACAAATGATGGACAAGAATCACCGATAAAGTGGATCAGAATTCTCTTTCACAACAACAAATACACCTACCATACTTTCTCCTCTCACCCCTTCCTCAGTATGTGCACAGACATCCATAATTCTACTTGAGTGGAACACAGATGTCAACACAATGCAATTATGTCGCTTCTTTACACACCCAACACATACACACACCCACCCCTACAGTTAACACAATGCAGCACACAGCAACTACAACTCTTATACAACGTAATGATACAAGGGAAGAAAGGATTATCATCAAAAAAAGCTCAAAAGGAAAATCAAATGGAGTAAAAGAATTCTTTGTCAACAGCCACACTTAACCATAGACGGAGACTGAATGCCACATTGCCAAAATGTCCTTCAAATGACAAGGGGATACATGTCTGAACACTGACCACTGACTAACAACTGCATAGACCAAGGACAGAGAAGAAGAACAGCAACAACACATCAGCAAAACTATTCCAACATGTGACAGACTATAACACCTGCTGCGTCTACAAATGTGTCGGGATCATGTGGTCGTTTGCTCATGAAATCCCTGTCAAATTCCAAGCATACCTGCACAGCACAGACAACTTACTGGCAAAAAACCAAACAAACTGGACACTGAAAGAAAACTATATGGGTATCAGAGCAGTCCATGCAAAACAAAGCCATTTAAAAACCCAAACCCTAACAACCTATCGCAGCAACTAGCTTTTCTGTTGCTAGTGCCAGGCACCCATCTCAAGTATCACAGTGTCTAGCCTCTCCTATACAATTAGAAAAAAAACCTGCTGTGGCCAGCTTGTACACTAAGTCTATTGGATCCTGATAGATTGCCAATTCACAAAAATGCCAGTGCTTTTGCGGACAAATGTGCTATGGTGCCATAACCTTCCAGGCTCTGCACACCAACAGTCTACATGTATGCACAGCCAGACCTACCTAAGTGGTGGTGTGTAATGTGTGTCTGATCTACATAGGCGTTGGGTAAGTGCGATAACCAGATGAAAACTGTTTTCCAGGTATAAGTGACTCCAACCAAAGCCACGTCCATGTGTAAACAGTAGACCTGAGATTGTTAGTGTGGCTGACAGACATGACTATGTGGGGACAATGTTATGTGGGTGACTCTCGGAGTGCACACTGAGGGAGATATGTATGGAGCCCTCGCACACAAACAGGACTACTCCAGGATGGATGGCACACCTCTGCAGTACACCTCTACAGGAGCCGACTTGACACAACCTTCTTAACAGCCCTCACAATCACCATGCAGCATCGGAAGAAAATGTACATAAGAATGAGAAAGAAAAAAAAAGGTGGGGAAGGGCTACTTTTCAGAGGATTCAAACAATGCTATCGCGCTCCATGATTTGGTCGATAAGTCCAACTTTAGTTGAAGCAGCAAAAAAAAAAAAAAGAAAGAAAAATGTGCATGATATAAGCAAGCTAACTACAAGCAGAGGAATATTTAATCAAAGAAGAAATGGCTGTCAAACAGGCACACATGCTGTATCAAGTGCAGTCCACACCAAGCGAACAACCCAATCCACAGACAGCAGCCATCCACGCCATTTTCTTCAGCACACCACTGTCCTACCTCTCTGCCGAGATGATGTGGGCCCATACATCACAAGACACCCATCATGACAGTTAGTGCCACACTCTGTGCATCACACTACATATAACCAAAAAAATAACCAAAAAAACGACCAAACAACAACAAAAACTAATGGTGAAGACTCGGGGGCTACATGGCAGCAACACGTCCATTGTATGGTGCTCACAGACATACAGAATCGCATCAATGTTGGGATATATATATATATAGGTATATAACTAGAAACTATCACAAACATGTAGATAACCAGTGCCAAGGTGAAGAAGCAAAAAGACCAAACTGCAAGATTTAACCCCAGTAGTTCAAATCACACACACACACACACACATACACATCATGTATTCTAACACACACATAGCAACTCTAAACACAGATAGAAGTCCCATGTGTGTGCACTCACACATAAACGTGATGGCATCCCATAACAAAGTTAGGTGGGGGGAGGGGAACAAAAATCTCACACAGACAAATGACAGCTCATCACAAGGAAAGCAGAAAAAGAAACACACGGACATACGTGCATGAACAGATGCACTGTGTGTCGTCACTAAGCTACACTGGGAATAATACACTGCCATACACGCCTACAAAAAGGCGCACACAGCAAACACGATTATCAGGAATGTGGTTCCATTTCTTTGCTCAATATCTCCCATCCCAGAAACAACATCAACACACTTAGAATGCACGTCGTGTCAATCACCACTCTAACAACGACAGGGCATGTCTATGTCTGTCTCTCCCACTCTTTCTCCTCCTCTCTCTCTCTCCCAGTCGCTCCCTCACACACACACAAACACACTCACTCACAAACACACACCACACACACCAACAGCAGATACAAACATCACACAATCCTTTATATATCCACATCTACAAATGGAAAAGGGTGCAAGCTGGGACATATTTATGACACTAGACTAGTCTGTAACTACACATCATCGTCATCAAGTATTTCCACAGACACATCAAACCAACCATATATATCCAGGTCCACTACTGATTACATGGAGCTACAGTTCAACACAGCTCACTAAGAACACATACACCTAGCTCTATCCTATCACAAATCCTTCTGCGCAAAGCAGAAAACAACTGAACAGTCTCACGGTAAAACCCACACAACCATTCATTCTTCATGCATACTGGACTATTACAAACTTCCATACAGACAGACTGACACAGACAGACAGACAGACAGGCTGACACAGACAGACAGACAGTTGACACAGACAGACAAACTCATGTAAACACCGTGTACGCAATCTCACAAGCTCAGTCCATCCAGTTACCACGTATTCAGTATTGCTGCAAATCCCAACATAAACAGAGCATTTTGTTCCAATCAGCATCACCCTCGCCCTCTCTCCTGGAACACCACCCACCCCCTCCCCCCTTTACCATGCCACTGCTTCCTCTTCCCACATCACCCCCTGTAGCTCCTCCCTGTCCCTCACCCCCACCCAGTCCTCTGGTTCTGTCCACGGAATTGTGCAGTGCAGTGCAGTCCTTGCTGGCCTCCTGACGACATCCCAAGGCAATGACGACGACGCCGCCACAGCTCTCCACCTCCTCTCCTCACACTAGTCAGTAGAAGCTGGTCACAAAGCTGGCAACGCTCTCTGCTGGGAGCTGCCTGCCTGGCATGGGAGGGAGGGAGGGAGGGAGGGCAGGCCCTTACATGCTGTAACCATAGGCAGGCATTCCACCCTGCTGCATACCCATGCCAGGCATTCCAGCGGCCGGCATTCCAGCAGCAGGCATTCCGGCAGCGGGCATTCCACCGGCAGGCATTCCGGCGTAGCCTGGAGCTGGGGCGTAGCCAGGCTGAGGGGACACTCTGCCCATGGGCATGGAGGCCGGGCCAGCAGTCAGCATCAGCTGAGGTTCTCCTGTAACACCAGCCACATGGTACACTTGATATACTATACCTCACCTTACCTTAGCTTTGCTTAGCTTAGCTACCACACAGCACAGCATATTCTAGGTTGGGGTGAAGGTGGAGAGAGAGCTAGTCTCTTTTTCAGCAGGGACCAACAGTAAAGCCACACTCAACAGACAAAGAGTACAGTGCTGCACTGAGCTGAGACATTTCATGGACTGACTGACTGTGCATGTACTATAGCAATGCAGTGGCAGCTTCAAGATCTGTCTTTTCAAAAATCTTCCCTGGCTGTAAAACTAGATCCCTACATGGTAGCAAAGAACAAGCAGTCAGGGCTGTCAGAAAACCACAGAAAACGGACAGATTAAATCTATTTTGAAGCAACCACAACTGGCTTCCTGTTTGTCAATATCTCAGACACAAACAAAACTATGATTTTAGCTTTCCATGCTACCAGGGGAAAAAAATATCTTGGTTATACTGGTCTGTGACTTTGCCCATCTGATTACTGCCTGATCAACAAAGGAATTTCTCTTGCTCCAGACTCACTCACAGTACATCAAAACCAACCACTCTGATCTGTGATCATTCCACTGCATTACTACCATCATATGACGTAATGTAAGGGATGTCAGAAGACAGCTGACGATACCATGGGTTCTTAAAAGTTGTCAGGTAAGAAAGTGACTCACCCAGCACGATGGGCTGCTCTTCTGCCTTCTGCTCCTCTTCACTCCTCACAGCTTCAGACTGCTCCAGCTTGTCCACCTGTCCAACACATCCCACACTGATCACACACTGCTGATTCTTACATTCTCTATCTCAGTCAATCACATCACACTGGTCTACCTGCCCAACACACTGCTCGTCAGACTGACTGATGTGTGTACATCATATCTAGAACTGCGCGTTATCACACTGTTTACCTAACCAACTCTTCAGTTTTCCCATGGTGGTCTAAATGCTCAAAGAACATTCTATGTACAATACCCTAAACTGAAAAAGCAATCCACAATGCAGATGCTTCATAAATTCCATAACCTATGCAGTGGTGAAGCCTCAGGTGCATACCTTAATTTTTTTTTGTTTCCAGCTAGTTGTGTAGAACTTTTCAGATAAAAACCCATATTTTATCTATTCCATAATCACAAATGTCAGTTTGTACAGAATATCTTGTATCAATCAGATATCACTAGCTGTCAAATCAGACAGTCTGACTGATACACTCTGCCACAGCAATCATAGACAACATGTCGGCAAAAGACAACCTCATTTTGGTGATGTAGTCCTGCACAACACACGTATGTCACACTAAGCAACCTATCTGTACAGTAAGTATACACAGCTGAATCTTTCCCAAACTCTGTGCACATGTATAACCTGAAGCAAGCAGGGCCAAGTGGGTGGTGTTCTTCCTTACCTTGGAGATGTACTCGCGCATGACCTGAATCATGTAGGGCATGGCAAAGTCCAGGATGTTGTGCCTCCAGGCCAGCTCCAGGATGACGTCAGGTCGCAGGAGGTCGTAGCACTGGAAGAGGCAGGCGGCGAAACACTCGTGGTTGTTGCTCTCCAGGAACCACGCAATCAGGTCCTCCGCTATCTCCACCTGGCGGGACTCCCCTGCGTACATCATGGCGTCCTGCAAACACAGCAAGTAGAGTCAGTGAGCGAGTGAGTGACTTTCTGCTGGTGTTCATGGGAAAAACTGTCAGTTTCCCTAGTAGCCATCTTTTGCATGAGTGTCAGTCTCTTTGAGCTTTAACATATCTGATCTGTCAGTCTATTTGAGCATTTAAATATCTGTAACTCTACTTGATTTTTTGTCATTTTCACTGCCACAGAATTTATACATATTACAGTCAATCTGATTTGTAAATCATTTTAGTAACAATAGTTCACATTTCTAAATATCAATCAAATTCAATACACAGACATGCAAACTATCTGAATCATTTTAGCAGTGATTTTTATAAATGATGGGCAAGACAGAGTTCATATTCTGGGTGACTCATTGTGTTTCAGTTGAAGAATGCTTACCAACATCCACTCCTACAAGCATTTCTTGGGCTTCTCTTCTTCAACAGATGGAATGAGTATTCAGCTTGCATAAGACTGTTTATGTCAGCATTCATATGTGGCGCCTTGGTGTAATGTAAGTCACCACAAATCCTGGCTTTGAAGAGAAAACCTATTCCAACTTGGCTTCAACATTCTCCTCCAACTTGGCTGAGATTTGAACCTAAGACCCTGGGGTCAAGTATCAAAACGTCTTACCCACTCACCCTACCAGGTCCCTATAACCTCACCTCGAAGATTGTAAGGTCTTTGATGACAATGACCACAGCAAACAAGCATACCAGAATCTCAGATCTTGCACTTACATGTCAGGGCACAGCTAACAAGCCCCATACACCAAAACTCAAGACTGTGGATTCTATAGGTTCTACAATATCCTACCTTTGGTGCAGCCACTAAAAGTCTGTCCCCCCTACCTTGAACAGCTTGTCCTTCTTGCACAGGTCCACAGACTGCTTCCAGCGGTTGTTGCCCTTGTACAGGTAGGCGGCGATGCGCCGGAACTCAATCAGCTCGTGTCTCTCCAGGCGCTGAGCCAGAGCGATGTTGTCAAAGTTGTCGTAGGCGTCGATGGAGGCGCGCAGACTGCGGTAGTCCTCTTCCTCGATAAACAGGTTGTTCAGGGCTTCGTTGATGGCTTTGTTGTTGTTCTTCTGCACCGAGCGCAGGTAGGGCTTCACCAGCGGCACCTGGTTGGTCTGAAAGCAACCACAAACACAGCAGCATTGTCAGCACCTGGTAACACCTGGCTTGAGTCAATTACCTGTCAACTGAAATGAATCGCTTTTGACAAATATTTGGCTTATTCAAAGTAATAGGAAATGAACCAGTTTTTTTAAATGACCAGCAAACAAGCAGATTTTAATTTCTGCTTTTGCTTCTCTTTCCATGCTTTTTACAATATTTGATAAGACATGCTTTTCACAAAATTATTCAACATCACAACAAAACTGCATGTATACAGAGACTATGTAATAAAGAAAATCCTTCAAAACAGACGACTAAAAGATTTTTTTTTTTTTCATCATTCAACACTTTACATTTTAAAACAATGCAAATCCGTAGAAAAAATAAAACTGATCTCTCATAAAATGAAAACATGCAAATATACCAATACATGCAAAAGCACAGCACCACACATACACATAAGTACACACACACACACACACACACACACACACACACACACCACACCACACCACACCACACCACACCACACACACACACACACACCACACCACACCACACCACACCACACACACACACACACACACATACACACAGTACACAGACCTTGAGGAAGAAGTTGACAGCGCGGGTGTGGTCCAGACGAGGGGTCAGCACCAGCAGCAGGTCATTCAGCAGCATGGGTCGGAAGTCCATGTAGAACTGTATGGCCTTGTAGTACAGCTCAATGTTCGCCACCTAAGCACACACAAACACATACCATACATTTCTTTTTCTACTCCTAGGCTGATGTACAGCCTGATAGTTGAGGGGGAAAAAAACCAACCACCACCAAACAAACTGATTTACACATGATGGGAGGAGCACCATTTAAAACATTTTTCTTTTAGATGCCTCATCTGTATATTTCCAGTACTGCTACTCCCATGCTGTTCATTTCCATCTCTTCATACAACACTAAACCTTGACTCGTTCTGTCACACCTCCATTTCACTGGCAGTCCACATCAACCCAAAATCCAAAAGACAGAAGAGGTTTTTCCTGGTTCATTTTATCTAGTGTTCAATATAACCTGTTCTCATCCAACTCTGCAGAAAACCTTTGTTAATCTTCATCTTTCTGAAAACACTGTTAGTGTAGTCACAGAGCCAGCCTGGGTGAGATGCCCACAGTGGAAAGGTCACACTCACACAGCAACTGTCTGTCTGCCATGAATCTACAGGTTCTGAAAACTGACACGAACTCACTGCAGGCATGACAGCAGTGGCAGAGAAACAAAACAGTAGATACTATAAGAACAGAAACATTGACATTCTTCACTGTACTGACTAGTGACTGACAAGAACAGGGATGATACTACAAAGATCTGGTTAGATTTTTTACAATATGAGACATCCCATGCTTCATTCTGCGTTATACATTAGTCTACCAGACATGAGAAGGAAAGACAAAGACATCTATCTGCAAGGTTGGTTAGGTAACTGACACTCCCTCCCTGTATTTTCTTTTCATTTCTTGGCTACACTCCATAACTTACCATTTGTGAAGACTTATCTATGTGACTGTTTTCATACCATTATAGTCCTAATATATCTGACACTCAACCTTGGAATTTCCAAGTGATGACTTTATTGCAGAATGTGGATGCTTCCTGTAGGAAGGGGGTAGGGAGTAGAGTGGGGTGTGGTGTGAACTGACCTTGGTGATGATGTCCTTGAACTGGCTCTCGCGCCAGGCCTCAGTGGGGTGGGTCATGATGGTGAGGATGGCGTTGTCAAACTCCTCGTACTTGTCGTACAGGAACACCAGCTCTGGCCACAGGTGGGCGGACTCCGCTGCTCTCAGCACCTGTCACACCATACCACCACTCTGGATTACTTCACACTGCCCGCTTGAGAAGTCTTTATAAAGCTCTGAAAGACACAGTCTACTGCACACAACAGCACTTTGTTTGAAGTTTAATCTTCACAATGGACAGGTAAACAAGTGTAAGCAAGTTAAGCATTACTGGAACTATAAAGTATGTGTGTGTTCAAGTTGCATGTTGCTATAATGTATTTAAGTGCTTAGATTTCTAATGATCACATACATGTGTGCTATGCAGGTACATCTTACACTGATTTCAAAATTTTAAGTCTACACTCCTCTAAGTGAATGCTTCTAAATCAGTATACTTTCCATGCATTTATTATTACCATTTTCTTGTCCTCCAGCTTTCTATAGAAACCCTAATTACAAGGACAACCAAAAAATATATGGTAGAAAAAAGTAAATGAACAATAACAGCTAGCTGACTGACAGAAATATAGAAGAAAAACCAACAGGGAATTGATTAAAATAAATAAATAAATAAAATACAGTAGGCAAAGAAGGCCAAACAAGAGAGAAGGAAGGTAAAGAACAGGCAGTAACAGATACAAAATACAAGGACGTACCTTGGGAATGTTGACTCTGGACCAGAAGAGCTCCAGGTGCTCCCTCATCTTCTCTGGCTTGTACCTGGAGTACAGGATGGCCAGCTCCGTGAACATCCCCATGTGGGCACGCTCCAGACCTGCACACCACCACACCAACACATCCGTCACCACACACAGACATCTATGTATGTATGGGGAAAGAATAGCAGAGTGGTAGGAGCTTTTACATCCTGAGCTGATGCTAACTGACTGCGAGGGTCTAAGTCAACACTTAGGCTTCCATTTCACAGGATTCTTCAGAGTAATCATATAGTGCATATAGTGCAAACATGTAAAACATCTTATGTACACGATAAAAATCTATCCATCCTTGTAAGAAGAATGTGTCACCTACAGCTAAGGGTGTTCATACAGATACCCAGCATGCAGCCTGCCACCTGCAGAGGAATGGACTCTGCCAGGTTCAATTTGCCCAGAGACACACAGCCTAAAAACCCCACTGAAGTGCCCTCACAACTCTTCAAAATTAAGGAAAGTATGTATGCATTTTCAACAAATATAGACACACACACCAAATATCTCTCTACATCAAGGATGGCCTACCCTATGAAATCAATACTAAATTGATCATAGGTTCATTGGGGGATTTAGGTAGTGTTCTAACAAAACATTTTCAACACTCAGAAAAATCCAACAGATATGGTTCTAACTGGTTAAAAAAAATTTTTTAAAACAGCACACACACACAAACAAATAACAACCAAACCAACTCGAGATGAAAATCCCAGCTTTTGACAGAAACAATCTTTTCCCTCAGCAGCCACAGCAACGTGACAATTTGAATGGAATGATCACAAGAACTGATACCTTTTGACAACAAGACTACCTGAATATACACTTATTCAGCTGAAGACCAGCAAAATATTAAAATAACTGTTCTCAATGCTACACAAAAAAGAACATGTTTAAATGTAACAGCTATATCAGAAGAGCCAATACAGAACTTTAAAAAAATGTCCAAATGTTCATAGATTTATCAAAGTGATATACAAAGAGTGTCATCAAAGGACTAAAATAATATTCATGTGTACTACATGTCACAAAAACCTACAGCCGAGCTATCACATTATCCCCAAAGTACAGCAGCCTGTACAAGAGCTAAAACATGATCATCACTACCACAACAAGCCCGTGACAGGTACAGATCAATGTGGCTGTGACTGACCTAACGCAGCTCTAGCAGAGCTATCAGTTCCTCAAAGTATCCACGGTACTGGTAGTAGTTGATGAGCTCCTCCAGTTCATCAGCATGCACCACAATGTGCAGACCACACATCTGGGCCAGGCGGAACTCCTCGTTGTCCACACAGGCAAAGCACACCTGAAGGACACACACACACAGAGGCACTGTCAACAAGGAAATATGTATACACACACACTGAAATAACACAAAAATCCAACGCCTGAACTGAAATAACAGAAACATAGATTTTGAGTAATAATTAAAGGTCAACTGGTAAAGTTATGACATTAACAACATTTCATGAGGAAAGGAGAGGAACAGGACGATTACAAACAAACAAACAAAAACAAAAACCAAAAAAAAAATTAAAATAAAATTTTTTAAAAGGAGGATTACAAATACACAGACATACACACACGCATGCACACAAACACACACACAAATGATACAATCTTATGATAAACTGATTGATAAGCATGACTTGCACATCAATTGATAAGCTTGTACACACGTAGTTTTCATTTATAAAAGAAAGAAAAAAGAAAAACACAGTAGTAAGTATTTCCATGCCTGTGTATCCACATCTATGTTTTTGTGTTTTTGTGTGTGCTCAGTGTGTGTATGTGTCTGTAGGCGCATCCATGCATAAGTGTTTGTGCATGGCACACCCACATGCATGTTTGTACATGCATATGTTTACACATATGCATATATGTGCACACATGTGCATGTTAAGTGTACACTCATGCATGTGTGCACATATGTGCACATGAGAGTGCACATATGCACGTTATCTGTATGTGAAGAAGAAGAGAAGAGGTGTAGTGCTGTCAGCATCTGACCTCTTTCCAGGTCTTGGTGCTGTTGGCTTTGCGGGCTCCATCCACAGCGCCCTGGTACTCTCCCAGGTGCACCAGCGTGATGGCCAGACGGGCATAGTTGGACACGTTGTTGTACAGCAGTTTGGCCGCCTCGTACATCTTGTTGTCAAAGCACCGGTCAGCCACCTGAGGGAGCACACACACACACAATGTACTGTCACCGCATACCATCACCTCCATACAAAACCATGAAATTATCCAACAACAAAAAAAAAGAAAATCCAGACCTGCTTTGAACATTTTCTTTTCTCTAGCATGCAACCTAGGGCCATGTGTCTGTCCTATATGACAGATTTGTTGTCTGTCAGAAACAGGAATATGACAGCAAAAATATACAATTCCTTCTAATCATCTTTTTTTTTTCTAGACCCTAAACAGTCTCCAAAATTGCTGTTACAGACAGATTGGGTAAAGACATCATCTTGTCAAAGCGGCTTTATCTAAGTGATATTTTGGATATGCTCTTTGGAAAAGCACATCCCCGAGGAACACACACACACACACACACACACACACACACACACACACACACACACACACACACACATGCATATACACACACCATGAGAGCAAAGAGAAAAAGAAATTTTTTGCTCTTATTTCCTAGAAGGTAATCACTATAAAAAAAAACTTTCTTTTTAAAATCACCTGAGTAATGTTAGCATGGTTGGGTCCTGAAATGAATTCCTCCATGTCAGCCAGACGGTTGGTTTTGGCGAAGGCAAACACCAGCTCTGTCTCCACAAAGGTTTCCCGCGCCTTCTTGCGGGCCATCTGCAGGAACTTCACCAGGTCCTCCCAGTTGTCTGCACAGCACACAATGCACTGTGTAGATCCCCCACCTCACTCACACACTCCCTGATACTGAACTACAGTGACAACATACAATGCTCTCTAACTTCTTCTCTTTATCTCTCACATACCCTAATACTGAACAACAGTGAAAACAATGTTCTCTCTCTCTCTCTCTCCCCTCCCTCCTCCCTCACAACAACCACCACACACACACACACACACACACACACACACCATTGAACAAATAAAGTCAAAACCGAAATGCTTGTATCTAACACGACATCACACACTACATTGTATTCAACATGATCTTCATGTTATTCACAAATCCAACAAGAATTCTGTTCAACAGATTACAACCTATCCTGGGGAAAAAAGGAGGAGATTTCAATACAGAGTACTTCATTTTTGTCATGCAAAAAACTGAACAATTATTTTATCTTCACCTCATCTAGAAACATCTTATTTAGAAAAAAAGAAATTATAACTACAGAAATTTCAGTCTGCAATTTTTTTTAAAAAACCTGTCACATGAGTCCCTTAACAATCCACCTAGGCCAGACTGAAACACTCTATTTAAAAAAATAAGTCCCCTAGAAAATCAGTCTTGAAACACCTTAAACCCCTAGTCCCTCCTAGACTAAACACCTACGTCCCCTAGACTCAAACACCTACAGTCCCCTAGACTCAAACACCTACAGTCCCCTAGACTAAACACCTACAGTCCCCTAGACTCAAACACCTACAGTCCCTTAGACTCAACACACGTAATAGTCCCCTACATTCAACCAGCACAAACTCAGCAGATAGTCACCCTTCCCACAGGCGTCTGTCTGCTGCTGTACTTACTGTTGGTGGAGGCGACCTGCACGACCTCCATGTACTGTGAGGGGTCGTTGGCCTTGATGTAGGAGTCGATGGCCTCCTTCACCAGCCCCTGGTTCAGCTGAGCACGCGCCAGCTGGCTCCACACTGCAGGGTCGTTGCAGCGCTCCGCAAATTCGTAGGCTCTGTCCAGGTTGTTGACGTTGTCTATCAGCACCTGCAAGGAGTTCAACGTGGCTGTTTTACAATAAGATCTACAGTGTGTAGTTTTGCTGTGAACAGGCCACAGATTTTTTCCCCCCCAAAAGTAGGTGAATTATGAATAATCTACTTTCTGAGCTAACTTGGCGTGATGCAAGATTTAAAACTGCTTTTTGAAAAATACGGGCAGATTGTGATAAACCAAAAGCAACATTGAGCTACAGTGTCAGAGGTAAAAACACAATTTCTGTTATAATAAAAACATGTATACTGCATGTGGTCTAGATATGAAATTGTTTTAAAAAAATATCATGACTTAGCAAATGTTCCAGATCACTGTCAATATTCCTCTCTTTTTTGTTGTTGTAGAAAACAAACACCTTTTTTATTTTCAAACTCGACATGGGAAAAAAGACACAAAATCTTATTTGAATATCACACAGATCCTAAGACATCTAGCCAACCCACTACACCCAGTATGACCATACATACACCTCTCACACAGCAAGAAAAGTGTGAACAGACCTGAATAGCGGAGGTGTTGACCTCGAACTTCTTGAAGATGGCAAAGGCTTCCTCATACAGCTCATTGCTGATGGCGATGTTGGCAATGTCGGGGGCATCGTAGTTGTCCAGGCGGTTGATGTACTCCATCACTCGGGTGCGGTCTGCTTTGATCGCTGTCAGGATCAGCAGGTTCTGCAGGTTTCTGTCAGCACCACGTCACACACACACACTGTATAAACTGGGAACATTGCTGTTTTCTTAGGTTTTAAAAACTTCTGATCAGTTGAACTTAACATTCAAACTTACTGCATATTTTGACCTTTACAACCTTTCTTCTTTATCATCTGAATGTAAACACAAAAATATTTGCTAGCTGACACTCTTAATTATCATTTTGTAATGGTTTTTTATCTTCTTTTTTTCCCTCCTAAAATCCCCTTTAGCTGACAGCTTACACTAGCCACAAGACTTATTTCAAATCATACTCTGTACAATATGTACAACTACATAACATTTTTTCCCAAAATAAACCACCTCATTTTTAAAGCCAATATCTATAAATAACCAAAATATTTTGGAAGCAGTAAAAAGGAAAAAAAAACAAAAAAAACAATGAAAGCATATAAACTGCTCAAAAACATGTTTTGTAAACTAAACAGTATAACTGATGCACTGCTCCTACATAAAACCTTTCTACAAAAAGTAAAACAATCAAAGATAAAAGGCATCTTTCTGCTTAACGGCAAACTGTTGAACATCCATCAACATCTAGCACACTAACAAACATGAAAAGAGGGGAGGGAGGCCAATGTTACCTATGCTCAGAGAAAACCGAACTCTCCAATACAATCTTCTCCAGCAATTCAATCAGTTCATTAGGCAGGTCAGCCGTCATGAAGGCCTTCACGGCCACGGAAATTTCCTCTGGGTCCTGGGTCTCTGACAGAGCTGTCTGCACCACCTGCACGCACAAACAACATGGCTCTGTTAACCTCCGTTTTCCTTGTCAACATGTGCACACAAGAATTCTATGGGGTGGAACAACAATATAAGCACAAGCTGGCACAGGAAGTATGCACAGAGATGCATGCAGGCATTCATACACACGCACACACAAACTATACATGCACATGGACACATGTACATGGACACTTTCACACACACACAACACACACACACACACACACACACACACACACACACACACCACACACACACACACACTCACTCTCTTACACACACACACACACACACACACACACACACACACACACACACACACAACACACACACACACGTACACACACACGCACGCACACACACCCACACGCACGCGCACACACACTCTCACACACCCACACCCACCCACCACCCACCCCCACCCACCCACCCACACAGAGAGAAAAGAAAGAGCATTTCACCTGGTCGATGAGCTGGCGGCGGTATTTGTTGGTTTCAACAAGGACGGTGGCCCACAGGTCGGGGTCACGGCGTCGCACCAGGTAGCGAGCCTGGCTCTTGAAGAGAGAGTTTTCATTGCACACCTTGATCAGCTCCTCGTCACAGGTGCCGCGCTCGTAGGCCACACAGGCCAGGTGAGGGTCGCGCTTCTCGCAGTACTTGCCCACCACGCGGCTGTCGTAGAACTGGTTCTCCCTGAAACACACCATCGACATCGTCATCATCATTGTCATCATCATGTACCACATCAACATCGCATGATTTTGTAATTTGTTTCTTTCCCAGCTAGAACTCTCCAAGGTTCAACAATGGTCAGCTTTTGTGTATGTGGCTGTTTGCCCATCATGAAGGTAGCTGCATTCCAACTTTTTAAGATGTTATAACATGAAATCAGTTGTAGGCAGGTTTTTTAAAATTTTATCATTCGTTCCTACTGGCACAATGGCCTACTCTTCTGAAAGACAAAACAGGTTTTAATGAGTGTGCAAACTGTTATGTGCGTGTTCATACACAGGACCTTGGTTCATCATCTCATCCAAAAGACTTTCAAGGGAGTGGAGTCAGTACTGATGTTAAATCCAGGAGGAAAAATTCCCTCGAACAAGCTTCTCAGCGGTGGCTCAAATCTGCACCATCAGACTGTGAGCATATTGCTCCAACAGCTAAACTATTCTGTCCCCAATGCCATAATGATATAAGCTCAAAGCACTAAACACACACACACACAATGGTTACAGAGGTGACTACACTGCAGTGAGGGGCCTGCTGACCTGAGGAATCTCTCAGGGTTGTTGTTGCTGTCGATGTAGATCTTGGCCAGGGCGTTGTGGGTGGCTGGCTCATTCACACCCTCATGGACACGCGTCTCCAGCCAGGGCAGCAGCAACTTCAACCTTTAGCAACAACACAAACACACGTATTCATCATACAGTCATTTTATGATCACTCAGTAAATGGAACACTTTTAAAAAAATAAAACACTAATATATATTTGGTGTACCTCGACTAGAGGTATGAGATTCACCAACAGAGAGACTTTGTGTATGCGACTGTTTTTGCCAATCAGTAGGGTAGCTGCATTCCAACTTTGGGGATGGTGTCTAAACATGACCTCAGTGTTTAGTCATCCACTCCCACCAGTATGCAATAACCTACTACTCAGAAAGGCGGGACAGGTTTTAACCTGTGTGCACTATGTTCTGCATGTTTGCTCAACAAATCTCAGTTTATTATCTCATCTGATAAAAACTTTCAGAGGAGTGAAGTCAGTACTGATGTTAACTCCAACAGAAAAATCCACCCGATGTCTTAGTGGTGGTGGCTCAAACCTGGGCCATCAGATCATGAGCTCAGAGCTCAAGCCACCAGACTACCCTGCCCCCCCATCCAATTGCAACAATAGTTTATAATATTACTGGCACAAACACGAACGTCAGGCCAACACAATTCCTCATAAATACAGCAGGGGCCTCTTGCAAGATGACAAATACAACGAAAATGAAAGACATTTTAACCTTCTCTATCTTATCATCTTTTTTCTGTACAAAAATACTAAATTAGATCCTGTTACATTCAACAAAGTCCATTTTTCTTTTTAAATAAAATGACAAACCATTACATAATTACAAAAGATAGTAGAAAGGAAATGGCACACCAATATTTAACTACAAAAGACAGTAACAGAGAAATAGGCAAAGTTTTAGGATAGAAAAAGAAGAAGACAGGGGGAAGGGGGGGGGGGGGGGCAAAAAAAGGGAGTGTATGTGTAAAAGAATGTAAGCTGTCACCAGAACCTCAGTTTAAAAAATAAAAATTTGGTTAAAAAAAACAACACACACACACCAAAGCCAAACATCCAGAAAATCTTGACTAAAACAAAAACAACAGAAAAACTAAAGCCACAAGTACATCAGTTATTTCTGGCATCAGAGAAAGCTACACCGACCTGTTCCTCTTCTCCACCTCCTCCACCAGTTCATCAGTGGAGAACTGTCCCTTGACAGCCAGGATCAGCTGTTTGATCACGTCCTCAGTGCAGTCCACATCCAGCAGACCTCCTACCACCACAGGCAGACGGGCAGGGTTCACCTGTCACACCACACCACTCACTTTATACATACATGTATACAAAGTGTTCATATCACACCTGTCATGTCACACCACTCAATACATTGTTATGTCTACATTTCATGTTACATCTGTCACATCACATCAGCCACATTACACACAGCTTTGATGTCATGTCGCACACCATATCTTCCACTTCATTCACATGTAATATCATACACCACATCTGTCCCATCATACCTAACACACACACACACACACACACACACACACACACACACACACACACACACACACACACACACACACACTGTCATATACATTAATCACACAACACCAGTCACATCACATATCACACAAATCACATCATTCATCAAAATCTTAGGGTATAAAAATCACTGGCAAAAAAAATACATGTATGTCAGTGTTTAAGTGCAAACACACATGTCAGAAATAACAGTCTGCTTGTATCATGAACATTCATAACTGTGTCTACAGATGCATCAGCCCACCTTTTGCACGTAGATCTCGATGTACTTCTGCAGGTTGTTGCGGTACAGGTAGAGCACCAGGTCGTGCACAAAGTCGAAGCGGTCACACACGATGATCAAAGGCAGCTGGTCTGTCAGTTTGGCTTCCTGCAGCACACATCCCCAACATCAACGTTAATCAATGGTTGTTAGAAAAGTTTATATGCTCCTCAAAAAAATCTCATTCTCTTTTTTAATTTTATATATCTACTTGCACATTAGCATGCCATTTTACACTGTTCCAAAAAAGGGGGGGGAAAAGAAACATAACATGGAACTAGTAAGTTTCTTATCCTTAGTTTAACATTCCAGTTTCTACTGTTAAAAGTAGGGGCTGCCAAGCTTTAAAAAAAAATCTTAATAAAAAAGATGAATAAAAAGATAAAACCTTCACTCACTTATCCCATTAATCTATCAATATCATTCTCACAGCTACCATTAACAAGCTTGAATGAAAAGTGGAACAGAAATAACAACTATTTAGCAAAATGTTCTAACCTGACTAACAATCTGAGAGAGAGAGAGAGAGAGAGAGAGAGAGAGAGAGAGAGAGAGAGAGAGAGAGAGAGAGAGAGAGAGAGAGAGAGAGAGAATGTGTGTATGTGTGTGTGTGTGTAGGAGAGGTAAAGAGACAAGTACAGGTCTAACGCACTAACTCTCACAACTAGGCATTGTAAGAATTTGACATTTTAAAGATTCCCCATTACCCCCCTACCACACACTACCCCCCCCCCCCCCCCAAACTCTCCCTTTCACTTTAAAATTTTTTTATTACAGTCTCCCATTTATTCCGGACTCTCCAAACCATGTTGCTGTCCATCACAAAACATGTTATCCCTCACAAAACTGCTTCACTTTTGTAATTTTACAGCTGCAGAAGGACATTTGCTCCATTACAAACAGTTTGAAAACTAGGTGACAGGTATGAAAAATAACATTACAGTTTAGCACATCTCGCCCTGTATACTGTGCTTGTATACATAATCATATCAATGAAAGGACCCTAGTCAGAAATCTCACTACACACGCACAGAGAGAAACTGAAGGCTCCTATCCCACAGAAAACCCTCCCTCCCCTCCTCCTCTCCCTCTCTCTCTCTCTCTCTTCTCACCTTGAGGAAGTTCTTCACGCGTTCAGGGTCGTAGCAGTTGCTCTCGCGGCAGATCCTCTCCACCTCCTTGATCTGGCCGGTCTTGCAGGCCGCCTGGATGTACTTGAAGTGCACGTCCTGGTCCTGGCTGAAGTTGACGATGGAGCCCAGGAAGTAGAACAGACCTGCACAACATGCCACTCCACCATTATCACTCTTCTCTGGGGTCCTGAGTGTGATTGAGTGAGGTTTTTAGCAATCCTCCTCTTCTTCACTGTCAATATACACTGTTGTATCACTATTGCCTCACCTTTTCTCTGAGAATAAATACCCAATGATCTCTTCAACTTACTGACTGGAATAAATGAATCCCATCCCTATTCATCTACTTTCCTCGATTTAAAAAAAACAAAAACAACAAAAATCTATCATTTATTCTATTGATTTTTCTCTCAAACCCTACCACCGAACTTCAATCCTAATATCATTTTTCACAAAATGTTACAAACTTTCAGATAAAGCATAAACAGTACTATATAACCTAGATAAGCATGCAGAGAGGAAGTTGTTGATGCATAACCCTTACCTTCGAAACTCTTGAAGGACTCGAAGAGCTCGATGAGGGCCTCCGTGGTGAGCTGCTCGTGGTACTTGGAGGCGATCTGGACGCAGACCTGCAGGTTCTGTCGGATGTTGGCCGTCAGCATGGCCTTCAGGCACTCGATGGAGTCCTCCACCGACAGGGACCCAAAGTACGTCACCAGCCACTGTCCCCACACACAGTTGTTTACCATCATCACTTCACTTAGCTGCTCAAAAGCTTGCCAGTTCAGTCAACACACACTTCACTGACTTTGTCTACATATACATACACTTCATCATTTCAGTTACTGTCCATATCATAGCTACTGTACTCTCCTTCACTTTTCAATCTCCATACTCACTTCACCACTTCAGTCACCATACACTCACTACACCACTTTACTCGCCACATACACTTCACTCACCACACATACTTCATCAATGAAGAAGCAGTCTACTTCATCACATAAAATTACTAAATAATTTAACAGGTTGATATTCATTCCAAATGTTCTTGCTCACATTAAAAAATATGACAAATACATCTTTACCTACATGGCAATAATTTACTTGCATTCATTCAACCTCCCCATGCCCACCCCTTAAATCCCCCCTTATTGGTATTTCTTTGACAGAAATCTTTACTTCTGTGGACAAAAATCGTTCAACTTATAGCAAAATCCCAAAGGCAGACCCTATTAAGCCCTAAGAGAGACAAATGTGAAAAAGAACACAGGCAGTAGGTGCTTACCTCAGGATTCAGAAGGTGAGTGTGCACCACAGCTCTCTTGATGTCGTATAGGTCAGTGTAGTGCTCCAATGCCTAAATATGCACACACAGAAAATAAACACAACTATAGAACAAATAAACACACACACACACACAACCACACACACACACACACACACACACACACACACACACACACACACACACACACACACACACACACAATCTCCTCTCTTTCCCCTACAAACATTTTTCACAATAAAAGTAAACACAATGTCTGTGAAAAGAGTAAAGGCAATACCTCACATAAAGTCACTATGTACAACCCATCTGTGAAATAAAATCTGATGTAAAGTGTTTGCTTAGTGCATACTTGCATTTTCCTCTCAAAACACTTTTTTTTTAATCTCCAACTTCTTTGTCACACATATGCAAGCTAAGGTGGGGTGGGTTTTTTGTTTGTTTGTTTCATAAGGGATTATATTTTTATAAGGTTGATTCCCAAGTTGTCAATGCTTGGAAAGTGGCAAGTATTTTTGTATCTGGTTTCCACATTAGAGTGGGTTTGATTGCATATGTTGAGTGAGTGAGTGAGTGAGTGAGTGAGTGAGTGAGTGAGTGAGTGAGTGATGAGTGAGTGAGCTGAGCGAGCGAGCGAGCGTGCGTGCGTGCGTGCGTGAGTAATGTGCACATGTGAGAGCACACAGCTGTGCACACCCTTTACAGTACAGTAGAGTACAGTACTGACCCTCTGCAGCAGGCCGGCCTTTTCACACAGCTGGGCAATGTGAGCACGGTCGTAGTGGGTGAACATCTGGTTCCCCAGAATGGCATCTGCCACCTGCAACACCAAAATCCTTCCATCAATAATTCAACCAACCCTCACTATTACATATATAGAACTATGTCAACCATCCCTTATCGGCCAGCAACTGTGACACCTTTCCATCAAGGTTAAAACCCTTCCTGGCCTCAATAGTAGAAAACAGCAAGTTTTGTCTAGGCCACATCAATATCATGATTTCACAAGCCTCATTATAAATATATTTTTCAGTCCGTCTTGGTGGGTATAATCAAAGTAATTGTCCTAAATCCCTCCTTCTTTTTTGTTTTTTAACATATAAACACATTCAAAACAACAATGCAAGATTGGGTTGTTTCCAAGGCAACAGAGCATAAAACTGAGTAGTGCACAGACTTTTATGTTTAAAGGTGTGGTGCCCTTTTAATGTACGGCACAACTTCTAACATGAGCTTGTAAACAAAATTCCATCAGTTTCAACCCCCATACCCCACCTTAACATACACATACATTCAAAGAAATACACATGAACCCCCTTCGCCCCCCCAACACACACACTCACTAATATCCATACAAACAAAACATACCCACTAAAACCCCTACATCCGTGATGTCTTCCAACAATAACCATCACCACCACCCCCTCCCAAACAATCCCCTTTCCTCCCCCTCTCCCCTCCACCCACTCCTGCGCCCTTGGTGATGGTTTGCATCCTATCCTATCCTATCCTATCCTATCCTGTATGTTATGTATGTACATACCTGGGGAGCGGACATGAGGTTCATCTCCAGCAAGCGAGTCTGCAGAGGCCCCTCAGCGGGGCGGTTGTTCTTCAGGGCATCCAGCAAGAAAGAGGTGCACTGCTGGATCAGGTTGAACTCCATGAACACGTCCACGATCTGAAACATCACACACGCATACAGTGACACATACCGTTTAATATCACTTTTTATAAAAGGCTGAATGAAAATTAACCCATGGTTATCCATACTTATACTGCCATGTTTTTTCTTGAGGTGATCATCAGTGATTACTGCTACTTTTTTTTTGGGGGGGGGGATGTTGTTCCTCTGCTAGAGCTCCGAGGTTCAATCATGGTGAGATTTTGTGTATGCAACCATTTTTGCCTACTATGAAGGTTGCCACATTCTGACTTCAGGGATGTATGCTGGGTATGTAAGCGATTCTGTAACCCACTGAATGCTGACATGACTTATGAGATCTTTTTTCTACCAACTTCAGATCATCCAGGAGTTCCATCTTCAGTGTTTTGTGTGTTACATATTGCATTGCATTCAACAGTTTTGCATTGTATTTAACACTTTGTACCCCAAAGGTGCAGCTGCACTGCAGTCTCTGTGGACCAGCCCTGCAGCAGCTGAGTGCAGTGTGCACTGGGTCATCATAGTAAAATCCTCATATCTTTTTTGTTTGAAGCCAATTTCTTATGAAACTATGGCATTGTGTGGGTAAATGACTGCCCATTATATGCGTGCATAAAAATTTATATTGCATAAAAAAGAGTATGTTAATTATGGTGTCAAATTACGTAATTGCTCTGATTTTAAGTGGTGATCCCACTGATGGGCTTATGATTTTTACATAATGTATGCAACAAATACAACAACAACAAAACTATACAAGAATCTCAAATAAACAGGGACAAACATAGGTACTATACAAGTTTTCTTCCAGCATGCATCAAATGTAATATAATCAAAGGGAACCACTGAACTGTAGACACGACACTGTCACAATAACGATCATGGAATATACAGATAACATTTCTTCCCTAGTCCAAGAAAGTTCCTGAACTTTTCTACACTACTTTATTCATATGTACAGAATGTTTGCACTTCACCAGGTGGCTTGTAGTTCATTTTCATGTAAACAGTTGGTGTTTATCGTAGCGTAGCGGTACTCACAGTACCAAGGCCACGCCCCTCCCCAGTCCACCCCCCCCCCCCCCCCCTTCCCACCCCTTTTGGCTGGCCTATCTCGTTCCTCGAGCGGCACACAGTGAGTATCACGAGACTCAAAGCTCTCACGATCTCTATCCAAAACACGATCTTTATCGGCAACGTAATAACTCGTTTAAAACTTCTGTTACTTCGTCAGCAGTGAAAGTATGATGTACCAAAGCCATACTACAAGCATATGACACGTAAAACAACAATAAACACAACAAAAACAGGCTCAATTTATATGCAAATTAGCTGTGAACGATGTGCGACCAACGTGGCAGCTAAAGCCAACAAGCTAAAACGACCATGTGAGAATAGAACAGAATGGGAGGGTGAAAGTGAAAGTACCTGCTGTGGTACGGATTAATCCGTACCCCGTCCAGGGGAGATGATCGTGTGGTACGGATTAATCCGTACCCGGGGTAGAAAGTGTTAATTGTAATGTATATTACTTTCAGTAACAACAGATTTCTCTGCATGCAGTACAGACTGCTCTCCCTGAAAAGAGTGAGTTGCCACTAGAGCAGCCACCTCCCCAATTTTTTTTTTGGATTCACTTGTCTGCATGTGCGTTTCTTTAGGGAATTCATAGGCATAAGTCAATGTGTTTTGTTTTCTTGTTACAGTGGCTTTTTTTCAACAAGAATTTCACCAAGGACAACTTTCGTTTGAGCACACCGCCGATCATTGTATTTTATATTTTTCCGGTTTACCTGGTTGAGGTCAGCCAGAGGCTCGTCATCAGCGACCATCATCTGGGCGAACTGCAGGGCCTGTTCAGGGTTGATGCGCATGATGTTGCGCAGCAGGAAGATGTAGTCAGGGGTGAAGCCCACCTTCTTGGAGTACAGGATGATCTTCTGGAACTGCCCTGTCTCCGCAAAGCACTGGATCACCTGCACACCCACAAAAAATACACTCACCATCACACTTTTATAACAGTGTTCACACAAACCGTAGCACCAGAATACCTCTAAAATAATGTACTGTATTGATATAAGCACAAATATTATAATAGCTGTGTATAAAATTCCTGCAAACTACCATAAATCAGCACCATCATCTTTTCCTGTCTGCATACATGATAGTGTGCTTGCAACAGTAACCTTTTTTTTTAATCAATTTCTGCAAGAAATGCACTCTTTTATTGCTCTAGCTATATTTCTATGTGCTAAATGTGTGTATATGTGTAAGCATATATAATGTATATAATCTTTATATCCATACATATATACATACATGTGCGTTAAGATTTAAATATCTGAAAAACAACTGTGTACATATTTTACAAGAACATCGAGGAGCAAGACACTGTAAAATGATTGGCTATGAAGTGTGACTGCACTTGCCTAACTGCTCACACGTGCATGTGCGCATGCGCATGGCGCGCGCGCGCGCGCGCACACACACACACACACACACACACACACACACACACACACACACACACACACACACACACACACACCTTCTGCGGCACATTAGCCCGGAGGTAGACAGACAGGGCCAGGGTGGGGTCAGCTGTCTTCACCAGATCTCCCAGTTCTTCACAGCACTCCAGCTGTACAAAAAATACACACACAATGTCACTGCTTGCTGTCACTTCACACTACCATCACAGAGTCATGTCTTGAATCAAGATTTTCTATCTATAATCAAACAACCATACAATGACTTTATTCACCGACAGAGCACTAGCTAAGGAAGATGCTTTAACCAGCCAAAAGTATAACAGTGAATTCTCAGCATGACATCAAAAAACTCATATCTGATCAAATACATAAAAAAATGATAATCAAATGAGGCTTTCTTTATTCTTCTCATGCGATTTTCTTAGAGGAACGAAATACATGCAGTATCTCTTTTTTTACCAACTGTTAACATCAACCCAATTTTCCTTCTTCAGTTCTTCTCCTCTACCCAAGAAAATTCAGTGACCATTGTCTACTTTGTCAAACACCAAAAAAAAATATGTCAATTCCTCGTCTTCATTCCCACAAACATTCTTGTCCCCTGCTTCTAAACATAGACAGCCACCTCTGAACATAGATAAACAAGACAAACGGGCAGACCAAAAAAAAAATCTCTCATTTGATTTACATTGCCAGATTTGTCTGGGAAATATAATGGCATATCCAAATAAAATCTAAGAGGAGAAAGCACTACCACCACCACTGTGTACCTTGTCTTCTTTGAGCCACTTCTCCAGCAGCTGCTTGCGTCCTTGCTGCAGCACGGGGCGGCACAGCTCCAGGGACTCGTACTTGTTCAGCTGACCCTTGTCCAGCAGGATGCCAAAGTACTGCAGCAGCGGAGACGTGGTGCCTGCAGCGGACGGCACTTGCTGGAAGCGCTGGATGGTCTGCGGCGTGCGTAGGATTCCCTGTCAACACCAAACAGGTCTTGTGCAAGTTTCTCAAGGTAACAACGGATAAATGGTTTCCTGAAATCTACTAAACAGGCGGTTCATCAATGTGTGCCACCAGTAATGGGGGTTCAAGCACTGAATTACAGCTGTAACTATTCCATGTGATAACTATTTATGAAGCATTTTTTCATGAGTTAGCTGGAGTTATACTCTGTTCTAAACAACAACAACAACAACAACAACAACAACAACTCTGTTCTAATTCCTCCACGTTTACATGTATACGCCTACACAGAACGTAACCCTTTCGCTGCTATCATATTTTGCTCAGGCACATGCTGGACAAAACAGAGAGAGCGCTGAATCATGACAAACAGCGATCGTCAACCAAGCATTGCTGGCAATGGTTTCTATGACGAACACTGTTCATCAACAGCGCAGTAAAGAGGTTAAGCGGCTCTGTTGAACCCACCTTGGGGGCACTGGCGGCGACTTTGGCAGCCTCCTGGTACTGTCCGCTCTGGAAGAGGTTGTTGAACTTGCGGACGAAGAGGTCCTCGGCTCCGGGCAGGTTGCAGCGCGAGGACATCTTGAGGGCCAGGTCAGGGTTCTGCAGGGTGTTGGTGATGTAGGTCACGATGTTCTCCTCCTCCACACTGACCGACAACACCTGCACCCACACACACACACACACAGTGTCACATTTTGGTGTTTAAACACCGTTTTACATATATAAATATATTCTTTCCAGAATAGACAGAACTTGAGAGACGAAATGTGCGATTCAAAAAGTTATGAATGCTACCTACAGAACCAACCACCGATAATGCATATTTAAAAAAATTTAGGGGTTTCCTTATCAATTTTGCAGTTTTTCCTTGGAGACTTACTTTTGTTGTTGAAATTACCTTAATATGATGATCTTATAAACAAGTAGAACACAATCATGAAAAACACAGACACAGTAGTCAGCAAGGCAAACAGCAACTAATAAGTGATCACCAAGCTGGAAGCTTATACAACAAACGGGTATGGTTGGTTCGTTTTTGTTTTTTTTTAACTTTCTAATATGGTGCTAAAGAGCACAAAAAGATTGAAACACTTAAGTCACAAATTGACAGGAGGGTGAAATCCAAAGTATAATGACCACATTTTTAACAGTATTTTCAGATGGACTACCAAACACACCCAGGACACCTTTGTTCTAACCACTCACAGATGGACCTCACATTTCTATCAAGTCATCTGACATTCTGAAAAGACTGCAGATCTCTGTGCTGACAGACAGACAGACAAACACAAACAGGCAGACAGACAAGAGGCAGACAGACAGACCGACCGACAGGTAGACAGACAGACCCACCCCTGCCCCTTCTCACCTGTCCCTTCCTGTTGACTCCAATGATGCCGCTAGTGGCCTCATGGCCAGCGGTGACAAAGATGGTATCCCCACTGATGCGGTTCATGTAAATGCAGGTGCCGGACTCGATGTCGTACAGGTGCACATAGCCGTACTTGGTGATGAGGAACACAACACCATGCTTGGCACTGGTCTGTCCACACACATACATCGCAGAAAATCATGTCACAGTGCTACTTTACACAATAAAAAAAACAAAAAACAAAACAACTACAGAAAATAAACAAAAACAAAAAACCCAAACGGTGAACCTGTCAACATTTTCTTGGTTTTCACAATTAAAAAAAACAAAAGAAACCAATGTATAAAAAAAGAATTTTAAAAAAAATTCAAATTTATCTCATACCTAGCAGACAACTGCTGTACTTTGAAAAAAAAAGTTATCTCATACCAAGTATACTGCTGCCATCTTCACTGATTACAAACACCATCTCCAGAGACCTTACAGTACAATATGTAAGGAACAAAATGAAATAAACAGTAAGCTACAATGACTGAAAAATATCACAACACAAGGAGGATTTAGAAGCAAACATTCAGAAGCTATCATTATTTCCTCTCAGATGCAGCAGGCTCTCAAACAAAAACAAAAAAAAGCTTTGGGATAAACCCCCCCTTTTTTTTTTGTTCATGTGTCGGTGTAAAAACTCTTGACATAGTTATCAAATATAAAGGCAGCTCTATTGTTGTAAGCTGCGGACTGTTATCTCACACCTGATAGCCATTCAAGTTTAGACATGAAGCTGATAAGCCAGGTACACAGAAAAGAGGTCACCTTACACTGAGTTAATCAGCTTGTACCGGCAACAATTTGAATGCCATTAGGAAAAGAGGCTTACACACTGATAGCCATGTCATAATGATCTTCTCAAGGGGGTGGTGGCAATGTGTAGTAAGCAAAATTATATATGCGCTGCATCACATGCAAGAAAAAAGATGCAGGATGACAAATTTATTGCGTAACTTACTTCAGCTTGTAATCTCAATGTCTTATGTATCTGTGAAGCTAATACCCGTGTGCATGTGCATGCATGTGTGCATGCGTGTGTGTGTGTGGTGGTCTTCAATTTTACATCTTTTCACAAATAGCCATTTTAGAGTGTGTGGTGGTGTGTGTGTGTGTGTGTGTACATTGATATTTGTGTGTGTGTGTGTGTGTGTGTGTGTGTGTGTGTGTGTGTGTGTGTGTGTGTGTGTGTGTGTGTGTGTGTGTGGCGTGTGCGTGCATGCGCATGCAAGTAAGTGTCAACACCAGTGCAAGCACATTACTGTGTATGTGACTGGAGTTTGCATCTGCATGCATAAGTATAATTATGCCACTGCATACTCTGTGTGTGTGTGTGTGTGTGTGTGTGTGTGTGTGTGTGTGTGTGTGTGTGTGTGTGTGTGTGTGTGTGTGTGTGTGTGTGTGATCTTAAATTCTTAGTGGCCTCAAATTCTCTTTTTTTTTTGGCCTTCTCAACTACAAATGAAAACTGTGTTTGTCCTGAGTTTAATCAATCATCGACAATGTCTCTTCCAAATGATCATCACATCATGTTACTTTCATTCTTTCTTATAGCCTTTGCAAGAAATGGTCAGATAAAGTAGCTTTTCCTTCCCACTACTGTTACTACAGCAGTTGAGAAGAATGCTTCTAAAATCTAGGCTCATTCATTATGATCTATCTATGCAGACAAAGTGACATATCGCAAATAAAGAGGTCACCTGATCCTGCCCTGTATCATATCACCATGCTTACTTTTTGACTGGCTGACTAACTTTCTTGGTGCTTACTTTGGTTATCAGCTCCATTTCAATGATCTCTCAGCCAGCTTACTCGGTAAGCTCATCTAAATAACTTTCTATTTTAAACTTCTGTGGATCATTACACCCACTGCAATATGTTGAGGTTTTTCCTTTTTCTATGACCTGCAATTTTCCGAAATAAGAACTTTCAAATTTCACATGTTAGAAATAAATGATAAAGCAGCCCAAAGCCTTGATTTTATAACAACAACAAAAAATGATAATAAAATCAATGTTTTCAGCTGGCCTAATAAAATAACTCAAAGACTGGAAACAGAGTGCAACAAAGAAGAATAGGTAGGAAAGGAAAAAGAAAGGTATGGGAAACAACCAATACCTGCATGGCCACAGGAAAGTCAGTTCTGGGCTTCAGCGGGGAAAAAGACGTCCACAGCTTTCTTGGCAAATGGCTGGTTTCCCTGAGGAGGCTGGCCCACCTCTATTACATGAAGCTGTTTTGACAGACAGCGAAAACATTTTCATTTCACACATCACAAGAGCCTGTACAAACATAAAAATTTTAGCATCTGTTTCACTGTTATTTGGCATGACTTTTGACAAATTATACACATAAAAGGATTTTTTTTATTCATGGACATTTTTATTAAATACATCATACACTCAGGCAGGCAAGCAAGCATGTAAACACTCACACACACTTTTCAAATGTAATATATGTTTAGTAAAGCATATAGCATACACGCAATGTTGAATTAAAAAGACAGTGGCACACAAACACATAATATACACACTCATTTAAATGCAAGCACAAACAGAGCTTCAATACAACACCACCACACACACACAACACAAACACACACACCACATCTTACACACACACACTCTTACACACACACACTTTACACACACACACACTCTTACACACACACAACACACACACACACACTCACACACACACATCACACACACAACACACCACACACACACACTGCACATGTACACACCCACAAAAGCACAAAGGTATATTGCAATACTAAGTTACAAAGACAGTCACAAGTAAACAAGCATACACAAGCTTGCTTACATGAAAGCACAAAACCACAACACCACACATACATACGCATGCGGGGTTGTGTGCATACAGCACGCACACCTACACGCACAACACACACACACTACACACACACACACACACACACACACACACACACACACACACACAACACACACTACACACACAACCTTGCACACACTGCATACCTTCCCACCCTGAGGGCCCCTGACAGCAAACATGAAGAGAGTAGAAGGGTTGGGGTTGCCTCCACATTGAAAGTGGCAAAGGCGGCCGCATGGCCTTCAATGGGCTGGCTGACTTTTCGCTCCACTGAGTACAGCTGCATGGCCCCCACCACACGGTTTTGCTGCACACATATACATGTATACATGATACACACATTTATTAACCTTTTATCAATATTGTTCCTCTTGTAGTGCCACACTTCAAAAACTCAAATGTGCATATATTCTATACCAATAAAACATAAGAAGAAAAGTTCACTTCGGTCACAAAAAACAAGTCAAATGAAAGTTGAAACATCATAAAGGAAACGGAAAGTACATGAAGCAAATACCATGAAATAGGTTTTCTCCAATTTGGGCTGAGTAAAAAATACAGAATAATGCAATTTTCAGTTTGTATTTTATACATGGACATGGTTTGAAGTATATTGTACATGATGAACACAATAAAGTTATGAATATTTTTAAGTATTAAACATGCAAAAGAAAAGCATTTTTAGGCCAATGTAAAAAAAAAAAAATTCATTACGAACAGTGCCCATACTACAGCCTTTGCAAAAACTACAATGTTTTTTGTTGGGTTTTTTTTTTTACTACAATGTTCTTATTGTCTGGTGTTTTGTTCTTGGGGTAAAACTAACAGAGATGCTAGTCACTTTACACCATTTACAAAAAATCCCAAAAGCTACACACACACACACACACACACACACACCACACACACACACACACACACACACACACACACACACCTCTCTCCTCACTATTGCAATGCAAAGTAACAGCAGGAGGACGAAACACTGACCTGAGCTGAAATGCCCACCAGCAGGAGCCACTGCTGTTTGTCATCAGTGCGGTAGTTGATGATCTGACAGCCAGCCAGGTTGGAGTGACGGTCAAACACTTTCTGGGGCTGGGAGTCTCCTGTCAACCACACAAACATCACACCCAGTCAGCACTGCCCCAAACACATGACACCTCAAATGAGGCTCCAACAGCTGGCCCTATATGAGCAGTAGAAATTCTTGTTTTCTTTTAACAAACAGAACCATGTCCTGGACAATGGTTCTTTTCTCATCTTTTTCCTGCCTCCTTCTGCGTGTACATCCGCAGCATTACTTCAATGATCACAAACATTTGCCCACTTTATAAAAGAATAATAACATCAGGGAGAAAAAATATTCAGGGGGGAGGGGGGTGTTCATTCCCCAGCTAGAGTTCAGAGATTCACCAATGGTGAGAATTTGCATATCTGACACACTTTTGCCCAACCATGAGAGGGTATCGCGCATTCCAACTGAGAGAATATTTCTGGGTATCAAGTTTCAAGAAAGAAGCACGTCTCACAATAACATCTAATAAAACTGTAAAAAAACCATTAAACTAAAACTACATTATGTTTACTTATTCTGAACCTCTTTGGCTCTTTTATTTTTCAATTTTTAAAAATGCACTAGTCCCAGCCTGATCTGAAAAAAAAAAAAAAAAAACCCAAAGTTTCCAGCCTGAACCCTCAAGAACCATGAAAACTGACCCTCCATGGCCCAGTGGTAGACGGCCTGGTCGGTCACCAGTCCAATCATGTTGACCGAGATCCACTTCCAGAAAGTCACTTCCTCCGTCATGGTGTGTGCCTTCATCTTGCTTTTCATCTCAATGTTGAAGATCTGGAGGGTCTTGCCCGCTGAGAACACACAAGCGTTTGCATGAACACATGCATACAGGCAGGAACACAAACACATGCATGTATGAGTATAAACACACACACACACACACACACACACACACACACACACACACACACACCACACACACACACACAAACTGTCACATTGCATAATATTGGTTTTTATTTAAACATGATAAAAACAACCACAATCATGAAAAACTTTCAATTTCATGTCTGATTCTGTTTTTCAACCTGATCAAAATTCCTGAATCTAAGGTAAGTTCTATTACTTCTGTTGTTTTCTTTTGGGTTTTTTTGTTTATTTTCGTTTTAGAGGTTTTTGCTTTGTTTTATTTTTTACTCAACTATTCTGATCTATTGTACACATACTATATTGTTTGTAGTACAGTTCTGTATCAATAGAACTACAGACAACAGTGTTCTTTATTTGTATGAATGTGCATCCATGCAAATCATGAACTAATGCATTACTATTCAGTTTTCTTCTTTTTGTTTTGCTGTTTTCTTTTCCAACTAACATTTTCTTTTCTCTGATGAATTTTAACAAACAGTAAATGCTGAATACTTTCTTTTTGTTTTTTAAAGAATACCAAAAAAAAGCAGAACCACAAACACTGAGACACACACACACACACACACACACACACCACACACACACACACACACCCTCCCTCACCCCTCTCTCTCTCTCTCTCTCTCTCTCTCTCTCTCTCTCTCTCTCTCGTGCATCTCCTACTCTCTCTCTCTCCTCCTTAAAAGAGTGAACACCCAAGAATTTCTTCATAAAGCTATCAACACTGAAACACAGCCTTTTAAGTTTTACAGTAAACTCCATCACTAGGTCGGTGCTTTTTTTTTGACAGAAAAATACATAACTGTGTTAAATACCTTTCAGAGCAATGACTTTGCTAGCAGGATTCATGATGGCTGAGTCAGCAGAAATGGGTCTGCGGATGGGGTTGGCGGTGTCGTTCATGTCAATGATGACCACCTGGGCGGTTTCTCCCACCTTCTCCCGGACACAGATGTACTTGTCCGATTCCATGGTGAGGGTGCTGAACCCAATGTTGGCCGCATTGATCCCCACATTTTGGAGCTGGACACAGGACAACCATCGTTTAAAGGCACCATTACAATAAGCTAACATACCAGCAGAAATTACAAGGCAAGAAAAACACATGAACTGTTTCATTTTTATTTCATATTAGATTTTAAAATGGCAAGGGCTGCAAGGCTAAGGATGATGCCAATTCATTAGCATAATAGAACGAGTAGGCCATAGTCTAAAAAGCCCTCCACACCTTACTGAGTAATTTAGTATCCATTCACCTAGCATGGGTAAATGCTCTGTATGTGTGTGTGTGTGTGTGTGGTGTGGGTGTGGGTGTGTGTGTGTGTGTGTGTGTTTACAATGTCTGTTCATCTTGATACTGTTAACTACGTTAATGGGTTCAGTGTTTTCTGTGGGGTTTTTTTAGGTTGGGGGGGGGGGGGGGGGGGGGGGGGGGGGGGGGATCATGTTCTTTTGTCATCTCCTCTTTAAACTCACTTTTTTTTTTTTTATCATTGTGACCCCCCCCCCCCCCCCCAACTCCTTCCAAAGACTCCATGGTAAACCAGTTACTTAGATGAAAACCTAAAACTATTTCAAAGATGGTTTTTGCTGGTGGAATTCCTTTCACTATCAGTATCACTTGCTATCATCATCCAAAAATATAAAATAAAAATCCTAACCTTGTGAACAATCTCAAACAAGAGGCCATTTCATCTTGCCCGGATCCTGATCTTTACAAATACAGTCACCTCTGTATTATGAGGGTTTCAGAATGGGGGAAATGAAAAGCTTAAACCATAGTCATTCACCAAATGATGAATCCATTTTCAAAAGTTTGGGGGAGGGGGTTAATCAGAACCAAACATAAGTTCCCAAAGTTACTCTAAACTGTTACTAGAAATTAGTAAACCAAATAAACAATTGTTTTAAGTAAATGTTTACTTTAAGCCTGGCCTAAAAAATTCATGCTACGAATAGGCTCACATCAAAGATAATAAGCCTTTCAGCAGGAAGCAGCAAAGCTCAAGCATGATTTAACTCTCTGTGTGTGGGTGTGCGCGTATATGTGCATTTGAGTGTGCAAGTGTGTGTAAGTGTGCTTGTGTGTATGCACATCTGTATAATACATAAAAATACAAAACGTGGTTCAGATGCAGGTTTCCTACTTTCTCTACATGCCTTTAAGAGCACTTCTCACTACGCTTGATTCCATACTATTTTATATTCTTGATGGATTAGCTCTGTATTAATTTACCAAATCAAACGCTGTAAGCATAACGTTAACACTACAGCAATTTCATGGATCATTTTCAGTTCAAAAGACAAAGCAGCTTGAAAATAGCATTCACATATATGTGTCATTCCTGTCTGCTTTTCATTCATTTTTGTGTGCAAGTTAATAACAAGCTGTTAAACAGATCATAAATTTATATATTATATCTGTTCTTCACACATTGTTTTTCTTTGCTTGGCTTATCTTCAGTGACATCCATCAGGGAATTGAGATACTTGCTTTTCTTTAGTTTTATCCATGAACAAAACTGAAGGCTTGTTTCTATCACTATATCGGATACTCATTTACCTGCAGTCACAGACTTTACTTGCATTACTTTGTGCACAAGTACCACTGTGTACCAAGTACCATAATGTCTGCAGCAAGCTAAGTCTAAAATTACTAACAAAACCATGAGGGAGTTCTGAGATAATGCCTCTCTTAAACTGAACAAAACTTCATAAAACTTTCTGTAACTTAAAAGTGCAAAGTGTCCTTCATGATTTTGGTTTTGTGAGGATCATACTTATAGTGTGTTTACAATTTTATTTCATTTCAAAATGACACACCTACCCATGACTCATCATAGAATCCTTATAAACTTAGTGGGAGGAATACAACACAAATTAATTCCCTGGGTTCTTTCACTTTCAAGTGCCTATTCCATATCCGAATACAGCTGAAAACTAAAGTTCCTAGTCCTGGCAATTTAATGCAATACTTGGTATGGAACTTGCCTCCCTCTCTCTCATACATAAAAATATTATTTTGTCATAACAATGTCATTGATTTTCCACCAAGCATGTACTTTATCCTTCAAATCCAGTTAGTTTTATGGCTTGAGAATCTGTATGATCATTATTGGTCTTGGTCTTTTCTGGTAAGAGTGCTGTATTGCCGCATTGCTCAATGGTCTTTATTTAAACCTTTACTAATGTGTAAACTGCATGCTCAGTACCACTGGTCATAGGTGACCTTCACTTCTGCAAAGTGTGCATTTGAACACAAGATTTATCTGATGTAGGGGTATACCATATAGAATCTGGACCAATGGAAAGTCCTGAGGGGAAAAATCTCCTCAAATAGATGGCTCAAAACAAATGAAATTTATCTTCTCCTCAAATAGATGGCTCAAATGAAATTCATCTTGAAGTAAGTTAACCTTCATTGTTCAATAACATTCTAAACAATCACTATGTCTTTGGTAACTGTATTGCCAAGACATTATAAACAACTGTACAAATAGTACAATACATCCCAAAACAAACAGGAAAACAATACACAAATATTGGAACAAACAAACAAAAACCACAGGTTCTTAAATCAGTTGACACTGGGGAAACAACTAGGCATTATCGCTGGGTAGCTTATTCCATGAAACACTTGGACAGACACACCCCCTTGACTGACATTTCATGTGCATCCAATTATAACTGATTTGCCAAGTCCAGATAATGCATGCCAAAATTAATAATGACCATACCAGTAAAATAGTTGACAGAAAGGAAATCTTAAAGAAAATAATCTTCAATGCATATTACGAACTGAAAACCACCTCTGATTTAATTCGATCTGTGCAAGACAGTTCGTCCCGGCAAGGGGGCGTCACTGCATTAAGGTGACACGATTCGTAGATAAATCATCCTGGCTTTTTTTCATCTAATTACAAAAATCACTAGCAAATTTGTAACAATCACATTATCTGCAATTACGCTAATGTTCTAAAACTGCACAGCTGAAATTACTTAATCTTTTACTGTGTAAAACCCTTCAGCAAAGTCGGTAAATCTATTCAGAATTTCAGTAGTTTTGTGATTATCTATTCCGGTTTAGAGGACGACAAATTTGAGAATCAAAATAAGACACGTGCAACGTACGAAACCTGAACTGTGGCAGACTAAAAGACCATATGAATATCAATTATTTTATTTCATACGTTTAATGGGGCAACTTGCCAAGGAACCTTTTCGGAAATAAAATTGTCAGCAGACAAACACATACCCTCACGGTTAGGGGCGTGTTTTTCGTCGTTGTTCCTGTGCTCATTTCCATCGTATTTTTTTTTACTCACCTGTAGATGCTCCTGAAATCGTATTGGTAATATCTGAGACATGGTGAAAGCCCTATGATTTTAAATCTGGCTTGCACCACTCGAAATATAAGTTCCAGGCGTCCTTTCCTCAGTAGCCGGTACCTTGATGCCTGTTGACACTGACCAATCTCTGAAAATGGCTGCTGCCGGTGGAGTTTACAAAAATAGTGCGTTTGACAAGTGCATACTCATTCCTTATATGGAAAATAATCTAAACCATGCTGACATTTGATTTGTCTGGCAAAACGATCAAGACCATTATTCTTTAAATCAGTCCGTATGATGATTATTTTGCAATCTTTATCTTTATTGCTCAAAAAGGTACGTTGCAGGGACTATATTGTTCATTGAAAATACTTATTCATACGCCATTGATGTCGTCATCGCGAGACTTCGACTGCTTGGTTATACACCTCCAATCAATAAACGAACGCACTCTGATTGCCTCAAATTGAGGTTCTATTAATAGTTTTTATTCTGATTTCCTGCTTTTCTATGTTTTTGATTTTTGCTGTTTGTGCTCCTTTTTCATGTATCAGAAGACACCTTGGATAATCCAAATAAAAACAGTGGGAAGACAATAGGCCTATCAGAGAGTGGTTGAAACGAACAATCTGCTGGGCCTACGGCAAGCAGAGGACCGCAGGGAGTGGAGGAAGCTGGTTGCAAAATATTCAGTGGTACACCCACGGTCTCCTGGATTATAGGATAGGTAAACTTTGTGACCAAAAAAAATTCACATTAACATTTCATTATATATATATATATATATTATATATATATATATATATATATATATATATATATATATATATATATATATATATATATATATATATATATATATTAAAAAGCATATAGCATGCAGATCAGTGCAGAGAAAACCCAGCTGATGACAAATAGCGCCAAAGGCATCAGCTATGACATAATTATAGATGGTAAGAAAATCGGACCATCCATAGCTTCAAATATGTGGGACAGATAGTATCAGATGAAGGATCAAAACCTGAAATTCTGTCCAGGATAGCCCAGACCACATCTACAATGACCAAACTTAAAGTCCTCTGGAATAAGAACATAGCTATCAGCTTCAAGATCATTCTGATGCGTTTCCTGGTCATGTCCATATTTTTGTACGCATGTGAAACATGGACCATAACAGCAGACATTGAAAGAGGGATACTGGCAATGGAAATGAGATGCTTTCGCAAACTCCTTGGCATTTCATTCCGAGATCACATCACTAATGAAGAAGTGAAAACTAGAATAAAGAATGCCATCGGTCCATATGAAGAGCTCCTGACTACAGTGAAAAAAAGCACAAGGAAAGTGGTACGGGCACGTCACACAAACATCTGAACTGGCCAAGACAGTCTTACAGAGAACAGAGAGGGGAGAGAGACGAAGAGTCAGACAGAGGAAACGATGGGAAAACAACATCAGAGAGTGGACAGGCCTTGGATGGAACGACCTGCTACGGTGGGCGGAGGACCGTGGGGAGTGGAGGAGGCTGGTTGCAGAATCTTCAGTTGTGCCCCCACGGTTCACGGGACTACCGGACAGGAGAAAGTGAATGAATACATATATAAACTGCAAGCAATATTACGATTCCATATATTATTGGCGCAATCCCATAAACACTGTAAAGTAAGCTAAGTGTATCAACAATATGTTATACATAATGCTTATCTTCGCGCTGGGGGTTTCCTCCTGTGTTTTCTTTTTGAATGTAACTGTTGAGACAATGCTTTGAGAAAATGTTTTACAAATGTGGACGACAGTTGAAGGAACATTGAGGCCTTTATGGTTTTTTCTTCTTTTTGCAGGGCTTTTTTCCTGACTTTTTCTGTGCTTGTGTATTAACTTGTCTGGTATGTTGAGTGCCGTTATCCTGTAACTGATTTGGTTGTTTTGTGTCTGGTTTCTATTTTGGGGGTTATGGTTACGGCATATTTTGTATTTATAAAAACATTACCGAATAAAATAAAGTTTAAAAAACAAAACAATAATTGTGTGTGTTTTTTGTTTTGTTTTCAGTCTGAAATATTATGGACGGGATAGCTTAGTGGTCAGAGCACTCACTTTCCCCAAGCTAAGGTTAAGCAGCATTCAGCCTGGTTACCAATTGGATGGGTGACCTTTACACGTTTTGGTTTCTGTAAGTCTCCCAATTCTACCAGCTGTAAATGGGTACCTACCCTCTTTAAGGACAAGGAAAGTATGGCAGCAAGGGAGAGGAGATGGGTGCTGCCCTCAACATGCTGGCTCCTAGAGAAGCTGAGGTCTTTGATGCCTCGCATATAGGTTATGAGAAACCTTTAAAATTAAAAAAAATAAAAAAAACTTTTACCTTTATTTCGAGGATAATGGGATAAACATTTACGTGCTGTTATACATATACAGGATCTCAGTTTAGAATCTCATCCAACGGACCTTCAGGTGAGTGAAGTCGGCACTGACGTTAACTCCGGGGAAAAATCCTTTCGACAGGTGTTTTGGTGATGGTTGGAATCTGGGCTTGAACTCAAGCCACAAGATCGTGAGCGTAATGTGCGCGTGTGTGTTTGTTTACTTGTGTGTGTGTGTGTGTGTGTGTGTGTGTGTGTGTGTGTGTGTGTGTGTGTGTGTGTGTGTGTGTGTGTGTGTGTGTGTGTGTGTGTGTGTGTGTGTGTGTGTGTGAAATCAAGTCAAATCAAATTATGTCAAATTTTTACTTTCAGACAGTAGATTGAATAAACAATGCATTTGCTTTTTTAAAAATGTTATTTATCTATCCTGTTATTTTGAGGATGGAGTCGGCACTGGTGTTAACTTTAGAGGGAAAATTCTCTTGAACGAGATTTGAACATGGGTCAGCAGATCATGAGTGCACCCCTCTGACCGCCAGGCTATCCCAGAGAAAGAGAGATTTGATTTGATTTGATTGATTTGATTTATTCTTTTATATCGAGGATAATGGAATAAGCACTCTTGTGCTTTTTTACATCCAGTCCCCGTGTGTATGCACTTTTGTAAATATCTGTTCCCACCGGCACACGATGGCCTACTCTTACGAAAAGCGGAACAGGATTTAATGTGTGCGCAAGATGTTCTGCATGCGTTCGCACACGGGGCCTCGGTTTAAAGTCTCATCCGAAGGACTTCTGGGGAGAGTGGAGTCAGCCCTGATGTTTACTCCAGGAGAAAAATAAAGGAGAGAGAGAGAGAGAGAGAGAGAGAGAGAGAGAGAGAGAGAGAGAGAGAGAGAGAGAGAGAGAGAGAGAGAGAGAGAGAGAGAGAGAGAGAGAGAGAGATGAGATTGATTGATTGATTGATTGATTGATTGATTGATTGATTCTTTTATATCGAGGATAATGGAATAAGCACCCTTGTGCTCTTTTTCATCCAGTCCCCGTTTGTATGCAGTTTTGTAAATGTCATCTGTTCCCACCGGCACACGATGGCCTACTCTTACGAAAAGCGGAACAGGATTTAACATGTGCGCAAGGTGTTCTGCGTGCGTTCGCACACGGGGCCTCGGTTTAAAGTCTCATCCGAAGGACTTTTGGGGAGAGTGGAGTCAGCACTGATGTCAACTCCAGAAGAAAATTCTCCTCGACCGGACTCGAACCGGGGTCGTCAGATTGCCAGCGCAATGTTCTGACCACTAGGCTATCTGTCCCCCCAAGAGAGAGAGAGAGAGAGAGAGAGAGAGAGAGAGAGAGAGAGAGAGAGAAGAGAGAGAGAGAGAGAGAGAGAGAGAGAGAGAGAGAGAGCTCAAATCAGATCAAACCAAATCAAATCAAATCAAATCAAATCGAATTCTTTTATTCGAGGATAATGAATAAAGATGTCAAGCGTCTTTCTCTTTCTTTGTCTAACCATTCTCTCTCCCAGGTGGTAAATGAAGCAACACAGATCAGGTCATATCTTTGACTGGCTCATTACCGATCTTTCACTAGATCTTGTCATATCTGTATACGTCACTAATGAACTGCTTTCCGACCATTCTGCCATTCTTGTCTTTTTCAACATCGCAAGGCCTATCAAAAACGCTGTCAAAACTGCAGTAGTTACACCTTTATTCAAAAACCTCGATCCTAACATTCTGAATAACTATACTTCTGTAACCTACCTTTTATCTCTAAAGTCCTCGAAAAAAATTGTTTTGAAACAAATCAATATCCATCTTCTTTCCAACAGTCTCCTTCCCCCTTTCCAGTCTGCCTATTGCGTCAACCACAGCACTGAAACCACCCTAGTCCACACCTTAATTAATAGACACTCTTATAGGCCTAGCCTACATTGTTCTGATTCAGGAGAAATCTTTCTCCTCACTCTTCTCGACTTATCTTCAGCCTTTGACACTTAGACCATTCAATTCTTCTCTCCAGTTTCCAAATCTATGTTTGGTATTAAAGGCACAGCCCTCACCTGGTTTAGTTCGTATCTTAAGACCGAGTATATACAGTTGTAGTAAACAAGATTCAGTCAGTGCCTGCCAAACTGGAATGTGGAGTCCCACAGGGATCAGTTCTGGGCCCTGTTCTTTTCACTCTTTACACTGCACCACCGTCATATGTAATAAATCGTCATCGTATCAATCATCATTTTTATGCCGATGACTCTTGCAGTTTCAAAGCAGTGATACACCAGAAAGTCTGCCTTCTCCCTTGACAAATATGGCCTACTGCCTTCAAGATATCAAAAACTGGATGATGCAGAACAAGTTACAACTAAATGCAAATATAACCCAAATCATGCTCGTAGGCACCAAACACAAACTCCCTCCCATCACAAGGGCTTCAATAGAATTCGGTAATACCTCAGTTCCTCTATCTACTGCTGTAAAGTATCTAAGGGTCGTTATGGACAACACACTCTCCTTGTAGAATTTCACCACCACAACAACACACACAGACACAGACACACAGACACACAGACACAGACACAGACACAGACACACACACACACACACACACACACACACACACACACACACACACACTTCGCCAAATGAACCCAGGGCTACAGAGACTACACAATATAGCATATATACGGAATATTCCTCCTGAATTTTGCACACTAGAAGCTCAGGATGTGGGCTGCTAGAAAAAAAAAATGGGGGGGGGGGGGGGGGGTTGTTGTTGTTTGTTCCTCGGCTACAGCTCTGGGGTTCACCTATGATGAGAACTTGCGTATGCGACCGTTTTTGCCCACCATGAAGGTAAACGCACTCCGACTCCGGGGATGGATGCTGGGTATGTTCGTGCTTCTGTAACCCACCAAACGCTGACATGAATTACGGTATCTTTATAGTGCATATTTGATCTTCTCTGTGTGTATAATATATACGAAGGGAATTAAAGCACTGGCAGGTCTGCACATGGAGTTAACCCGGCAGATTGTACCCCCCCCCCCCCCCCCCCCCCCCCCTTAATTTACCAGAAGCCGCCGGATTCGTACCCATGATTTTATG
>CM060342.1:31615439-31647939 GCA_030674155.1 Stramonita haemastoma
TATATTATACCATTTGTTTTTTTATGAGAATATTTATTTCTCCAGGTGTTTTGTCAAGGACAGCTCTTGTTGCCATGAGTACTTTTCCATGTGCTAAGTGCACACTAACAAAATCTTTCTTTGTTGACTTTATCCTGGAAACTAACATGCAGGCTGCTTCTTGTAGTCTTTTGGAGCGTGAAACAGTTTAATTTTAATGGAATTTGAAATGGAAACACCTTTTGCTCCAAGTCAAAAATACATTTTTCTTCATCATAAACAAGATGATGATTTGGCTGTTTTGAGAGCGTACTATATGAAAAGGTGGATGCTTTTTCCGAGTAGTTTAGACCAGTCGACTTCAATCTAATGGGTCCATGAAGTCGTGGGTTCAAATCTCGGTGGTGTTTGGTGAGTCAAGGGTGGGGATTTGTATGTTCTCCAAGTCAACTTCAAGTACAGACCTTCCCGTGCCTTAGTTCCCTTCGTGTGTATATATATATAACAGAAGATCAAATATGCATGTTGAAGATCCTGTAATGCATGTCAGCATTCAATGGGTTACGGAAACACGAACATACCCAGCATACATCCCCAAAGTCAGAAAGCGGCTATCTTTATTTTGGAAAAAAAAAAAAACGGTTGTAAACGCAAAAATCTCACCATTGGTGAACCTCTGAGCACTAGCTGAGGAATGGAACAAAAAAAAAAAAAAATGTATTGCATGCAACAAGATTAGATGCATTTTTTTCTCTCTTTCAAATCACTTTTTTTGCTGGGGGGGGGGGGGGGGGGGGGGGCAAGAAGATTCTCCAATGCCTATAAAAATCTACTTTTTGCAGTCACTTTCTGTACCGGTGCCACAACAAGACGCCATGCAGACGGAATCAGAGTATGGAGACGCCCCTGCAGGCAACAGGGACGGCAAGTATGAGGTGTTCTCGCAGGTGGAGGAGGCTGTCAGAGCCAAGGTCAAGCAGCTCATTACAAAAAGTGAGTGAGAAAATCACAGCCATTTCAAATATCCTCATTTTTTTTGTCTGCAAATTCTAAACATTCTTGTTTGTTGTTTTTTTTTGGATGGTTACATTATTACGTTTATATGTTTTTCACAATTGTTCAACAGGATATTGTTTTTTTGGTTTAGCAAAAAAATAAAAAACCAACTTTTTTTTTTCTTTGTTTTGGTATGACAAGTTTCTTATGGATTTGAAGAAACAGGTTGGCGAGAGGGGTGAATTGTATAGCTATGTATTACATGTCATGTTAACAGTAAAGATGAAGAGTGGATAGATTGTAGATTAAGTTAAAGTTAAAGTCTGTCCGAGCTGAGGCTCATCAGGCGGTGCTTATCCGGTTTCTGTGGCGTTAAGCGACTGAGAGTCATAGACTCCCTGGATAGGACGCCAGTCTATCGCAGGGTTAACCCAACACAAGTTGGTACCCCTTTTACACCTGGGTGGGGTGAGAAAATAGCGTAAAGTGCTTTTCCAAGGGCACAACGCATACCGAAAGCTGGGATCGAACCGCAACCTTTAGATTACGAGTCCAACGCCCTAACCACTAGACTACAGCGGCGCTAGATTGTAGATATAGTAACAAAAAAATGCTGTGATTTGGTAGCCTCTGTTGCTCTGGTCTTATGGTGACCTTGGATTTGATGGTTTACCATACACTTCTGTGCTTGTGGTGAGTTTGTGTCAAAGCTTTTGGGTTTGGAGGTTCACGGGGACAGTTATTAGAGGGATGTTGTGGTGATCGCCACCTCAGGTGGGTGACTCACTCAGTCTGGCTCTGCGACTGAGCTAATACTGTCATCAGTATGGGGCTTTATAGGTGGTATCCTGTGTATGTTAGCTCAGAACATGCACCACTGAACACCACTGAAGTGATCCAGCAGTAGTGCAGGGCCCCTCTGGCTGGTGGCCCCATGGCGGCCTGATATTGACAGGCTGCCTGTGGATTTCCTAAACTGAGAATGCAGTATGACGAATCTGGGTATGGCTGTGGTGAGGAGATTGAAATGAGCAGCTTGGGAACAGTGGGATGGGAACATCACAGAAGATAAGGCAGGGGAAAAAAAAAAGAAAAACAAAGAAAAGACGAGTGAATCGTACAGCTGTGTTATATATGTTACCTTACTGGGTATTATTACTTTAGTAAACATGAAGTACAGAGTGAATTTTACAGCTGTGTTATATATGTTACCTTACTGGGTATTATTACTATAGTAAACATGAAGTACAGAGTGAATCGTACAGCTGTGTTATATATGTTACCTTACTGGGTATTATTACTTTAGTAAACATGAAGTACAGAGTGAATTTTACAGCTGTGTTATATGTTATATGTTACCTTACTGGGTATTATTACTATAGTAAACATGAAGTACAGAGTGAATCGTACAGCTGTGTTATATATGTTACCTTACTGGGTATTATTACTTTAGTAAACATGAAGTACAGAGTGAATTTTACAGCTGTGTTTATATGTTATATGTTACCTTACTGGGTATTATTACTATAGTAAACATGAAGTACAGAGTGAATCGTACAGCTGTGTTATATATGTTACCTTACTGGGTATTATTACTTTAGTAAACATGAAGTACAGAGTGAATTTTACAGCTGTGTTATATGTTATATGTTACCTTACTGGGTATTATTACTATAGTAAACATGAAGTACAGAGTGAATCGTACAGCTGTGTTATATATGTTACCTTACTGGGTATTATTACTTTAGTAAACATGAAGTACAGAGTGAATTTTACAGCTGTGTTATATGTTATATGTTACCTTACTGGTATTATTACTATAGTAAACATGAAGTACAGAGTGAATCGTACAGCTGTGTTATATATGTTACCTTACTGGGTATTATTACTTTAGTAAACATGAAGTACAGAGTGAATTTTACAGCTGTGTTATATGTTATATGTTACCTTACTGGGTATTATTACTATAGTAAACATGAAGTACAGAGTGAATTTTACAGCTGTGTTATATGTTATATGTTACCTTACTGGGTATTATTACTATAGTAAACATGAAGTACAGAGTGAATTTTACAGTTGTGTTATATGTTATATGTTACCTTACTGGGTATTATTACTATAGTAAACATGAAGTACAGAGTGAATTTTACAGCTGTGTTATATGTTATATGTTACCTTACTGGGTATTATTACTATAGTAAACATGAAGTACAGAGTGAATTTTACAGCTGTGTTATATGTTATATGTTACCTTACTGGATATTATTACTATAGTAAACATAGAGTACAGAGTAAATTCTACAGCTGTGTTATATGTTATATGTTATATGTTACCTTACTGGGTATTATTACTATAGTAAACGTAGAGTATAGAGTAAATTCTACAGCTGTGTTATATGTTACCTAACTGGGTATAGTAAACATAAAGTACAGAGTGAATTGTACAGCTGTGTCATATGTTACATTTCTGTATATAGTAAACATAAAAGACAAAGTGAATTGTACAGCTGTGTTATGTGTTATATGTTACTGGGTATAGTAAACATAAAGTACAAAGTGAATTGTACAGCTGTGTTATATGTTACTGGGTATAGTAAACATAAAGTACAGAGTGAAGTGTACAGCTGTGTTATATGTTACTGGGTATAGTAAACATAAAGTACAGAGTGAAGTGTACAGCTGTGTTATATGTTACTGGGTATAATAAACATCAAGTACAGAGTGAAGTGTACAGCTGTGTTATATGTTACTGGGTATAGTAAACATAAAGTACAGAGTGAAGTGTACAGCTGTGTTATGTGTTATATGTTACTGGGTATAGTAAACATAAAGTACAAAGTGAATTGTACAGCTGTGTTATATGTTACTGGGTATAGTAAACATCAAGTACAGAGTGAAGTGTACAGCTGTGTTTATATGTTATACTGGGTATAATAAACATCAAGTACAGAGTGAAGTGTACAGCTGTGTTATATGTTACTGGGTATAATAAACATCAAGTACAGAGTGAAGTGTACAGCTGTGTTATGTGTTATATGTTCCTGGGTATAGTAAACATCAAGTACAGAGTGAAGTGTACAGCTGTGTTATATGTTCCTGGGTATAGTAAACATCAAGTACAGAGTGAAGTGTACAGCTGTGTTATATGTTACTGGGTATAGTAAACATCAAGTACAGAGTGAAGTGTACAGCTGTGTTATATGTTACTGGGTATAATAAACATCAAGTACAGAGTGAAGTGTACAGCTGTGTTATATGTTACTGGGTATAGTAAACATCAAGTACAGAGTGAAGTGTACAGCTGTGATTGCAGGTCTAGAAGGAGAGGTGTCCCCAGATTCTGTCGTGGCTGGTGCCTTGGCCATGGCCTTGTGCTGTATCCTTTAACCAGGAGTGTTTCTGTTCAGAAGTGAAACCACCCCCGAAGTCGTAAAATTTCTACCTTAATGGTGGGTAAAAATGGTCGCATGCGCAAAATCTTGCCATTGGTGAACCTCGGAACACTAGCCAAGGAACAGTGAAAAAAAAGAAGTAAAAGTAGAACTACTTGAAAAGAGTTGTACATGCAAACTTCTCACGTGTATTTAGTTTCACAGTCACTCTTGGTGGGATGAGTGAGTCAGAGGGGGGACAGGATAGCCTGGTGGTTAGAGCGATGCACATTGCGCTTGCGATCTGCTGACCTGGGCTCGAATCCTGTTCAAGGGGATTTTCCCCCTTTGACTAAACGTTAGTTCAGATGAGACTATAAACCGAGGTTCTGTGTGCAAACACATGCAGAATATCTTGTGCACGTATTAAAACCATTTGGGTTTTCGAAGAGTAGACCGTTTGGAAGAGTAGGCTGTTGTATGCTGGTGGAAGCGATGACAAAATTGACAAAACCTCATACACACAGGGACTAGATGTAAAATAAGCAGAACATGAGTGCTTGTTCCATTGTCCTCAAAATAGAAGACTGAAATAAGGATATATTCTGGTGACTGCGGGGTGTTAAGCTGGGGAATGCACAGCAACAACAACATAACAACAAAAGTAATGCCATTGTAGTAAGACCTCACAGCATGTATTTATGGCTGCTTGTATTGTATTGATTGCATTGATTGCATTGTATTGTATTGTATTGTATGATTGCATTGTATTGCACTTATAGTACATGCATTGTATTGCAATGCTGATTGATTGAGTATTGTATTTTGTATGATGAATGCATGTGGCAGAGACAAATTGTAGATTGAAAGAAGATTGTATGATGTATTGGTGTCCATGGGCAGTGGTTTAGCGCTTGGTTCAGATGTAGGTATGTTGAATCCATAGTCATAGGGATTTTTTGGATCTGGCAAGCCTTAAGGAAACTTTTGTGAGAGATGGAGCGATGTGGGAGCAGCACACATAGTTCTACACAGACTGAGGAAAAATAGCAAAGAAAGTTGAATAGGAATTGAAACTTACTGCAAACAGCAGAGGTCAAGACAGACAGAGCTGGTCACAGTTGTTACGATTATGATAGTAAGTAAGTGCACAAGTAGAGAGTAGTTAGAGCGGATGCACACAGCAGCATCACTATAGAGTAACAGTGACCTGCAGAAGTAAAAAAGAGTTGTTGTAATTGATAAGCAGGTGTGTTGCTTCAATTGCAACAGCAGTGGTTGTGTTGCAGTTCTCCAAAACCCTTTGTTTTTATAGTTTTTGTTTTGTTTTTTGATTTTCCACAGCTAGAGCTTGAGGTTCACAATTTAAAGATTTGCGTCTGTGACTATTTTGGTCCTCCATGAAGGTAGCCGCATTTCTACTTCAGGGGTGTATGCTGGTGGTTGTTTGTGTTTCCATTACACACCAAATGCTGACATCAATTAAGGGAGCTTTAACGTGCTTATTTAATCTTCTGTTTGCATACATACACAAAGAGAATTAAAGCATGGTAGCTCTGCCCTTCAAGTTGATGTGGTAGTTGTAAAAATGCCCACAATTAATTCACCAGATGCCACCGAGATTAGAACCCACAATGTCATGGACCCATGGCAGTGAAGTTGAAAGGTCTGACCCGCTGAGCTATTGCGTCCACCATCTGTTTGTCTGTCAGGCTGTGCTTCTTTCATTAGTTGTTGATCAACCAATGTCAAAATGAAGGTGACTTGTATTGAAGTATGTACTTTAACCCGATCCAGATATTCACAGGTTAGAGAAAGAGTGCACTATTGGGGAAAAGTTGTCCTCACGTATCTTGGTGAGTATCCATCACAATTGTCCATTAAAAAAAAAAAAAATATTGTTTGTTTTTTTTGTGTTTTTTTTTTTCACTTTTGTCCATTCTCTTTTTAATTATAATGGACTTCAACTTGGCTAGAAGGGGAGGGGGGTGGGGGTGAGAGAAAGCCTAGTGATGTGTTGCACTGTATGTTGAAACCTTGGGATCAAGCCTGGATTCAAGCCACTGCTGAAACATCCATTCAAAGGGATTTTTCCCTTAAAGTTAACTAACATCAATACTGACTCTGCTCCCCAAAAAGTCCTTTGGATGAGACTGTTAACCCGAGGTTTTGAGTGCAAACACCATTTTGTGCCTGTAAGAGCGGATGATAGAAACTATATAAACGCATGCACACTGGTGTTGTGTTTTGTCGTCATCCCTGAAGATGGAATGTGGCTGCCTGCATGGTAGGCAACAACGGTCGCAATGCAAAACATTTGAATATTGGTGAACCTTGGAGTTTCAGCTGAAGATTGTAACCCCCCCCCCCCCCCCCCCCCCCAGAAAAGACATTGATCATCATGCAGTACATGGACCAGGCCAAAAGCTGTGTCAGTTATTGATTGTAAGTGAGGTGCCAAAGCCTATATCAAAATGTCAGTTCTGGCGCTTAGCAGCAGCACGGCACAATATTTGCTGTCAGAGCATTCGACAATGTATTGATTGTAAGCTAAGAGCGGAAGCCTGTACATATCAAAATGTCATGATGCTGAAGTTATGTTGAGATCTTTTTGAGAATTTGAGAGAGGCAGAGCAGAGAGAGGAATGGAGGGAACTGGTTGTCAAGTTATCAAGTCTTCAGGGGTGCTCCCATGGTCGCCAGACTATGGGATAGATAGATTGATGGATATGTTGAGATTGTCTTCCGCCATGACAAGCTCTCACAGCAACAAGAGGGTTGTCTCTGGCAAAATTGTGTAGAAAAAAAGCCACTCTGATAGGGAAACAAATACAGTTGCAGACAAGAAAAAGAAAAAAAAAGGGTGGCACTGCACTTGTGGCAACACGCTCTCCCTGGGGGAAAGCAGTCCGAATTTCACATTGAGAAATATGCTGTGACATAAAGTGGTATAAATTTTTTGAACATTTAAAAAAGGAGGGAAAAAAGGAAGAAAAATTCCTCTGTAGTTGGATTATGGCTACCTATATTGCGCGGTACTTGGAAACGAGTCATACAGGTGTGTTGTATTGTTTTTGCTTTTGGCTTAACAAACTTTTATTTAGGGAATGATCACAAACACACAATAGCACAGCAGGGAAAGAACATCAAGCCATAGGTTACTTTAGTCCCTCCATTGTGTTTTTGCTTTTCCCTGGGAAGCAATTTGATTACTATTATGTTACCTCTCTGTTGGTTTGCTATTTTTTTAAAATTCGTATATTCCACCATGGGAATGCCAGGGGTTTGTCAGTTAAAATAGCATCCCCACCTTCTGGAATTTCTGTGCTTTGAATTATGTTTAAAAATTTTTTTTTTATCCCTCTCTTTGTTTCTGTCTCGTTCTTTTCTTCCTGTCACCTTTTTCTGTCCAGTCTGTTTTCTGCCTTCTGGTTCATTCACCGCCTTTTCTTCGAGATAAGTTCTTAACAGGTAAGTTTCTCCCACGTTAGCTTTGTTGCTTGGTCCTGACTTGTATAGTCATGTTGGCAGCGCAGTGCATTTTCGCTCATATAACAGACAATGATAGTTACTGTCTGTGCATTCAACGAAGAATAATATATATATTTTTAATGGTTTCAGGTTCTGAAAGGAGCGGAAGACAATCCATCACAGTACATGAATTTCATGAATACTGTGTTCACTGCACAGAAACAGGTAAAACATCTTCAATTTCTGTGAAAATAGTGCTCCCCTTTTCTCATATGTGCATGTGTGTGTGTGTGTGTGTGTGTGTGTGTGTGTGTGTGTGTGTGTGTGTGTGTGTGTGTGTGTGTTTTGGTGTGTGTGTATAGATATGTATATGTATATGAATGATGTGAAGTTATTCTAGAAATGTTAAAAAAAGGAAGTATATTGTTTATGTAAATGCTTAAGTGACTTGAGATGAATTGGGAATTTTGAAACATAAAGTTAAGAAAAACTTGCATGATTAGATTAATATGGATTTTTATAATGCCCAATTTTTAATCACAATGTTTTCATGTTGCTTTGTGCCTTGGAAGTTTGGTAGACTTTGTGAATTATCTCTCAGTCATGTGATATTACATGTACCGTAAAATCCCTAGCATACGACCCCCCCCCCCTGTGCACTGATTTAGGGCAAAATTGGGGGGTGGGCGTTTGCTAGGGATAGACCCCTTTGCAAAAAGTAATTTTTGTGCTCAATCATGTAATTGAGTGAATACAAACCCCAAAAGCATGTAAGTTAGGTCGTGTGAGTAGAAGTGAAGGAAAATAGAAAAAAAAGGGACTTTGAGGCAAAGAAGGCCAACGAGGACATTCAAAAGAGAGAGAGAGGAGAGAGAGAGAGAGAGAGAGAGAGAGAGAGAGAGAGAGAGAGAGAGAGAGAGGAGGACTGGCTCAGTGATACAATGTAAGACTGTCGCTTTGGCATTTTGCAAAAATGGCACACAGAGATTCAAGAACCAACTTCCGGCCATCAGGAAGCGTGGTCAACGTACCGGTACGTCACTGACAGACAAAAGACATCAGTGGAAAATGCATGACGTAATTTTAAATCACTTTGTTGGGGATGGGTGGGAGTGAGGAGAGGGGACAAAGAATAAGAAAAAAAGGAAAGAAACACAAAAAGGTAAAGAAGGGGAAAAAGATGACTTTTAGAGCAGTCTGCACAAATCCCAGTGAAAGTGAGCACAGTCTCTTTGAAAAAAGCAGGGTGGGCGTTTGCTAGGTAGTTACCCCTGTGCACAACTTTTGGCCCAAAGTGGGGGGTGGGCGTTTGCTAGATGGTGGGCTTATGTTAGGGATTTTACGGTAATATTTTTGGGGGGAGTGGTATTTATTTTTTGTACTGTTTCAGAATGTGGTGATTGATGCGTGTGTGTTGGAGAACGATTCGGGCTTGCTGCAACAGGTAAGCATTATATATTTATATAATTGTTATTATTATTATCGTTTTTTTATCATTATTTTTTTGGTTCCTCAGCTAGAGCTCTGAGGTTCACCAATGGTGAGGTTTTGCGCATGCAATCATTTTTTCCCCACCATGAAGGTGGCAGCATTCTGACTTTGGGAATGTATTCTGGGTATGTTCGTTTTTGCTGTCCTTCAGCGAAGACATATGAATTACAGGATCTTTTAAAACATGCATATTTGATCTGTAGGCATATATATAAAAACAAAAAAAATTAAGGCACTTGCAGGTCTGCATGTGAAGACGACATGGGAGTAAGGGTTAGATAATTTTTATTACTATAATTCACAGACAATAAACCACTACATTTATTTCTTTTTAAAATTGAACTCAGCAGCTTTACAATTGCTGAAAGTAGAATCCCCCCCCCCCCACCTTCCCCTCCCCTCTCAATCCTGATTGTAATATATAAGAAAATAAATCCTCTATTTTTGTTTTTATCTCTTTTGTTTTTGCTTCATTGCACATCTGATGACTTGTTTTCCGAAGGTTTAAGCTTGGTCTGAGGTCTCTAACTGGCTCCTGAATGTTACAAAATAATTGATTGGTTCTTGGGGTCATGTGACTTTTTCCAAGGCGGTATGCATACATTATCTGCTATTGATGGAAGTGAGGGACTTGTTTGTAAAGATTCTGGGGAAAAAGATGTAGGTTAAAAATCATTACAGGTACAGGTACTAAAATACGAAAGAAGCTCAGAGCTATCCGTTCATCTGTGGAAAAGAAAAGGCAGCAGAAGATTGGCAAGTAAGAGAAACCAGCTGTAAGGAAGGGGTGATGGATTTTGCTCCACATTTACTGGTGTTTTGTTGTGGTTTAATCAGCAGTTCAGCTTATTTATTATATATTGGTTTTGTTTCAAGTATTTAACCCCATTTCTGCCTCATTTTATGAGCAGTCTTGTATAAATTTCTGAGTGCTGTGGCAAAATTTTGCCTTTGTTTTATTTTATTTTATGTTTTTTGCAGTTGGTTTTTTTATGTAGGTTCGCTAACTGGTTCACTGTTCATGTTTTTCTTTGAGATATCTCTGTGATCTTTGGCATGTTTTCTGCCTGTGCTTGTGACTGTCATTTGAAATAGAAATGATTTCAATTTGTTGTTCTTAAGTAAGCAGCGGTATGGGCCCCCCCCCCCCCAACCTTCTAGCTTATGCGATCATTTACCTACCAGTAAGGTAGCCACATTCTAACTTCAGGGATGATGTCTGAGCACAACATTAATGTACATGTGTTTTAAAAAATGTTATCCATTCCTTCTGGCACTGAAATAGCATACTCTTCCAAAAGATGAAACAGATTTTTTTATGTGTATGCAAGATGTTTTGGATGTGTTTGCGCAAGGGAACTTGGTTTGTCTCATCTGAAGGACTTTTGGGGGAGGAGAAAAAAAAATCCCCTTGAATGGTTGCTTCAGTCATGGCTCAAACCCAGACTGTAAGATCACGAGCTCAATGCTCAAACTACTGGGCTATTCCCCTGCCCCCCCTCCCCTTATAATGATAAAGATGTCCAGTTAAATGCTGTGAATAGGATGAAGTCATGGGTAACTCATCAATTGATGGAAAATGTTTTTCTTTCCTTTCTTTTTCAGGCGTGTGATATTTCTGGTGGCATATACTTAAAAGTTCCTCAGGAAATGGCTCTGTTGCAGTACTTACTGGTATGTTGCTGTCTTTGCCATCTTTGTGCTCTCTCTCTCTTTCTCCCTTCCCTGTTTTTCTGTTGCCTTTGTTTATTTCGTCTGTTGTTCTTGCACCAAACATTTTTAGCTCTTATTCGTGTAAGAATGGACTAAAGAGGATACTAAAGAGGATATGATTACCACTACTGCTGCTGCTGTAATGATCATGATAAAAATACTGTTGCTGCTACTACTACTACTACTATTGCTGCTGCTACTACTAGTACTAGTACTAGTACTACTACTACTACTACTACTACTACTACTACTACTACTACTACTACTACTACTACTACTACTACTACTACTACTACTACTACTACTACTACTACTACTACTACTACTACTACTACTACTACTACTACTACTACTACTACTACTACTACTACTACTACTACTACTACTACTACTACTACTACTACTGCTGCTGCTGCTGCTGCTGCTGCTGCTGCTGCTGCTTCTGCTGCTGCTGTTTTTACCACTGTTTTTACTACTGCAGCTTATACTACTTCTATTACTGCTACTACTATTGCCACTACTACTGGATTTTTAAAAATACATTTTAGGGCTTTTAAAATCATTGATGCTGTTTTACAGTGAGTTGGCTGTCAAATTTTACAGTGCTTGCAATAGGATTTGAGCTGGAAGGCTACAGGTTCGAATCCTATAAGAGTCATAGGGATTTTTCGGGCTCAGGCCGACTTCTACCCAGAGAGAGTGTGCTGTGGGCTCAATGGGAAGACTGAGACCACACAGTCGAGCTTCATCCACTTTATAGATGTGATGCTGAGAGCTTTGCTCAAATTACCTGACCAACAACTGCAGGTGTCTGTATCTCTTGAGCCAGGTTGATGCTGCATTTTACGTTTTTAGGAAGGTGTTGTGGGGTGCTGTAAATATCAGACGGAGGTTGTAGACTAACTAACTTGAGTGGTGTTGTGTTGAACAGTGGCTGTTCCTGCCGGACCCCACCACTCGCTCCAAGCTGACCCTGCCCCCTCGGGCACAGGTGGACTATCGCGCCGCCTGCTTCTGTCACCGCCACCTCATAGACATCGGCTATGTCTGCTCTGTCTGTCTCTCCAGTAAGTAATAAGTTAAAGTTAAAGTCTGTCCCGAGCCTGAGGCTCATCAGGCCGGTGCTTATCCCGGTTTCTGTGGCGCTAAGCGACTGAGAGTCATAGACTCCCCCCTGGATAGGACGCCAGTCTATCGCAGGGTTAACCCCCCAACACAAGGTTGGTACCCCTTTTACACCTGGGTGGGGTGAGAAAATAGCCGTAAAGTGCCTTTTCCAAGGGCACAACGCCATAGCCGACAGCTGGGATCGAACCCGCAACCTTTAGATTACGAGTCCAACGCCCTAACCACTCGACTACCGCGGCGGCATAGTAAGTAATAAATATATGTATAAAATGTAAAAAAAACAAAACAAACCCCCCCCCCCCCCCAAACCCCCCCCCCCCCCCCCCCCCCCAAAATTATAAAATGTTTTTTTTTTTTGTTCCTTGCCTTGAGCTCTGAGGTTTACCAATGGTGAGAATTTTTGCGTATGCAACCGTTTTTGTTTTCCTCCCACCATTTAGGTAAGTGCATTACCAACTACAGGGATGGTGTTTAAACAAGACACCTATGTGTGCATGCATGTTAAAAAATTTTTCATCTGTTCCTGCTGGCACGGAATTGCCTACTATTCTTAAAGGTAGAACAGGTTTTAACGTGTGCGCATGATGTTCTGCGTGCATTCACACATGGTGTCTTGGTTTATTGTTTCCCTTGAAGAACTTTGATATTCAATTCGATTTTCTTATTAACTCTCAGAGGATGGCTGTCCGCTATACTGGATCAGTGTAAAGCAACAGTTTTGGACGGCCGTCCGCTGTAGCGGATTTGCTGTTTGCAGATTTTTTACGTGGTGGCCACATTGATACTATAACTTGTGCAGCTAAACATAACTTTGTGAGCTTATTCAAGGTCTGAATGCAGAGCGCTTTTTTGGTAATTCCATGTGTTCTGAACTTTTTTGTTCACGGTTGCAGAGAGTAGCCCACACGGAGTACAAAATTCGGAGAATTTTCTTCATGCTAGTCAAAGCTCAAATATTAAAGTGAGAGCTTCACTCGTTTGATATGTACTAACCCGCATGTTATTCATAAGTTCATAAAATTTCATTTTGTAACTATGTGTTTTTTTTATGATTTCTTTACTAACCAATACAAATGGGCCGTCTGTGGGGAAATGCAAGTGAGAGAACTGGCCGTCCCGAGTGAGTTAAACTGGGAAAAAAGGGCAAGGCTGGGAGTTGAATCCAGAACCTCACAGTTTGCTTGTCAGGCAGGTGAATGTCTATACCGTCCTGCCACCTTCCTTCGTGAATATGAGCTTGATATAAATAAATATGCATAGTTGCTCAAATTAAATGAAAAGGTCTTACAGCTCTATATGATCTTCATAACAATCATTGTGACATGTTAATATGATTTTAACTGTTGGTCTTGTTGTTCTTGTTTTCATGGACATGGTTTTATGTTTCAGTTTTCTGCATGTTCAGTCCCATCTGCTCCACTTGTCAGTGAGTACTTTTGTTACTCTTCCACATTAACATCAAACAGTGATTTATTTGTATCTGCTGTTATTGTTTGCCGTGTTTGAATTGTTATTGTGATGGGCCTTCCAACATGTAGCAGTTTGCTATCTACTCATTCACTTCTAGAATCCCCTGTGTGATGCTGGGGGCTTGTCAGTATAAATAGCATTCCTACCTTCAGGAAATTCTGTGCTTGGAATTCCTTCTTGTCTGTTCCTCTCTTTACTTCTGCCTTGTTCCTTTTCTTCCTGTCTCTTCTTTTTGGTCTGTTTTGTGCCTTCTTGGTCCATTCTCCTGCATTTTTTTCCCTCCAGAAAGACTTGAAAGATAACAGTTCTAACAGCTGTGCAACACCATTTTTGCTCATAATTATGATAGATAACAATAATTGCTGTCTGAGCGTTTGACAAAGGAAAAGAAGATTTGGCTCGGTGCAGGCCAAAAGCTTTGTCAGTTCTTGACATAATCACAGTACCAAGTTGTTATGCCTTAAAATGTAGTGATGAGACTGTCTTCAGCCATGACAAGCTCTTAGCATAACAACCTGCACTCTCCTTTAAAGGAGAAAAAACCCTCTGAATTCGGAGCATGGCTGCCTGTTTGGCAAGGAAATTGAAGACAGTCATAGAGGCAAACTTCTCATCCAGTGTGCCCTCACATTACAATCTCTGCAGTGATTCTATATGGGATGAGTCACAGTGTATATCCTGGGTGGACCCTAGGGTGTGAAGCTGGGGAGCATCCTGGAAGTCAGAATGCGGCAACCTTTATGGTGGGTAAACAGTCACATACATTAAAATCTTAACTTTGGTGAACCTCAGAGCTCTAGCCAAGGAACAAAAGAGACAAAAAATCTGGTGAATGTGCAGCAACAAATATATCAACCTCATTCAGTTAGCACCCCCCCCCCCCCCCCCAGAAAACCTCCACATTCTTTTATTTTATTTTTCAAAATTTTTATTATTATTATTATTATTTTTTATATATATTATTCACAGTGAAAAATACCTCCTTGATTGGAGGGGAGGGGGGGGGGAAGATGGCTTGAGAAATCCCATGTTTTATTTTTGGGCTCTGATTTTGTTGTATGCGACTGTTTACCCACCATTTAGGTAGCTGCGCTCCTCTCTGGGGGGATAATGTTTAAAAATTACACCAGGGTGCATTAAAAAAAAAAAAAAAAATTTTACCGGCACACAATGGCCACTCATCTCCGAAAAGATTACAGGTTAAAAAAAAATTTTCATCATACATTTTTACCAGCACACAGTGACCTACTCATCCAAAAGGATTATGTGTTAAAACATTTTATTTTGTCATAAGTTTTTACTAGCACACAATGACCTACTTGTCCGAAAGGGGGAATGGCTTTTTAACATTTGCACAATTTACTCTATTATTATCTATTCTTTTATTTTTGAGGATAATGGAATAAGCAGTCATGTGCTTTTTTTTATACATCCAGTCCCCGTGTGTATGCAGTTTTGTCAATTTTGTCATCCGTTCCCATGCAAGATATTATGTGTGCGTTTGCACACAGGACCTTGGTTTATAGTCTCATCCAAGAGACTTTCAGGGCATTGAATTCAGCACTTATGTTAACCTCTTTACGTTAACCTCTTTACGTTAACCTCTGTTGACGAACAGCGTGTCGTCATGGAAAATGTCTTTAGCAATGCTCAGTTGACGATCGCTGTTCGTCATTATTCAACGCTCTCTCTGTTTCATCCAGCATGTGCCTGAGCAAACTATGATAGCAGCGAAAGGGTTAACTCCAGGGGGAAAATCCCCTGAAACAGTGCCTAGGTGGTGGCTTGATCACCTGACATCAGATCATGAGTGCAAGACTCTAACCTCTAGGCTATTGCTATCCCTCTCCCGCCCCCCCACCCCTTATGTGGCACAATGTGCGTCAGTTCTTTGTTTTTTGTTACAGAACCACCTTCAAGATCCTAGGACCTCCCAAATCTGCCAAGAAGAAATCCAAAAAGTCAAGCTGAAGAGAAAGAAAGAAAGAAGAATGTGAAAAGAGGCTGTGTGAAAAGAGGCTGAGAGAGAGAGAGAGAGAGAGAGAGAGAGGGGAGAGAGGAGAGAGAGAGAGAGAGAGAGAGAGAGAGAGAGAGAGAAAATATGTGTGTGAGAGAAAAAGAAAAAGAATGTGTGTGTGTGTGTGTGTGTATGTGTGTGTATGTGTGTGTGTGTGTGTTGTGTGTGTGTGTGTGTGTGTGTGTGTGTGTGTGTGTGTGTTTATCAGAAGAAAAAGACTGGGTGAATGTAAAGGAATGGAAGCTGAAACTTCATTATGTGTACTTCAGAAGAAAATAAATGAGTAAATATGATATTGGATTGAGATTTTTTGTTTGGGGTTGTATGCACTGTGTGCATTAGCTGTTTGTGTGCTTTTCCTTCTTCTCTCTTCTCTCTTCGCCATCTCTCTTCTCTTCTCTCTCTCTCTCTCTCTCTCTCCTCTCTCTCTCTCTCTCTCTCTCTCTCTCTCTCTCTCTCTCTCTCTCTCTCTCTCCTCGGGGGGACGGGTAGCCTAGTGGTCAGAACATTGCGCTGGCAATTTGACGACCCGGGTTCGAGTCCGGTCGAGGAGATTTTTCTCTTGGAGTTAACATCAGTGCTGACTCCACTCTCCCCAAAAGTCCTTCGGACGAGACTTTAAACCGAGGCCCCGTGTGCGAACACACGCAGAACATCTTGCGCACACGTTAAATCCTGTTCCGCTTTTCGTAAGAGTAGGCCATCGTGTAACGGTGGGAACAGATGACAATATTTACAAAACTGCATACACATGGGGACCGGATAAAAAAAAGCACATGATTGCTTATTCTGTTATCCTCAATATAAAACAATAAAATAAATAAAAATCTCTCTCTCTCTCTCTCTCTCTCTCTCTCTCTCTCTCTCTCTCTCTCTCTCCTCTCTCTCTCTCTCTCTCTCTGTTGCGAGTGGCTTCCCCTGCTTGGCAACCAGCAAGAAGGCATTTGAACAGTGAGTGAAAATGTTGTTTATTTTTGACCAGAAAGGCGTCCAATATGCCAGTTACAGAACTACTTCTGTATTTAGAGACTGTGCTCAACACCTTTCTACAAGAAATGTGTCTGACATCCTTCAAAATAGATGGAAGAGAAAGTCAGACAGTTATTGTTCTTTGTCTGTAAACCAACCCAGCAACCTCCTGCTGCGCACACACAACAGTGTGGTTTTTCCAAAGAAAATTGGTGTCACAACTTGCCAGAGACAAATCCAGGGTCGAGCCACACAAGAAGAAACAAGAAAAGTCGTCATCCCCTTCTGACTTGATTTTGCCAACACCCTCAAGTTTATTTTACAGTACAGGAAATACCACTGCATTTGACACATTCACAGAAGACAGCCCAGCTGACACTTCAGGAGAACATTAAGCCCTAGATATATAATAAGTATCCCTCTACAGAATTGTGTTTGCCCACCTGCCAACTACACAGACTCTATGAAGCAGGCTACACACAAGTCTCCTGAGCTGTAAGGGTTGAAACAGATCCCAAAGTAATGGTCTGTCATTGTAAACGAAGGCTTCAAGCAGCTTGGTTAAAAAAATTTTTTTTCAGTCTCTGGCAAAAGTTCTGAAGTTCATACATGGTGAGATTTTTGTTTTTGCAACTATTCCCCTCTCTCCAGCCAACCATTTAGGTAGCCACATTCCAACTTCGGGGACGGTGTCTAAACATGACACCCGTGTGGATGCATTAAAAAAAAAATTGTCACCTGTGCCTACCATGGCCTGCTCCTCTGAAAAGCAGAATGGGTTTTTAACATATGGGCAAGATGTCCTGCATGAATTTGCACCACAGGGTCTCGGTTTATATGTTCATCCAAAGGACTTTGACATTCAGTTCGGTTCCCTCATCAAACTGGGAAGAAAGGGCAAGGGTGGGAATTGAACCCAAAATCTCACGGTTTACTTGTTGGCAGTCGAATGTCTTAACCATCCTGCTGCCTTCCTTCTTATCAGTATTCTATTGTATTGACTTGCCAGTTTCTTTCTTGAATTCACCTGAGTAGTTGGGGCACTGCACTGAAGTTTGTGGGTTGTGTGTTGTGTGCAAGTAAAGAATGGCTTGACAAAAGGAGAAACAAACAAAAAAAAAAAGTGTAGGGATTAGAATGAATTTCATGATGGGAGTAAAAACATGGATGAAAAAAGAAAAAAAAGTAGAACATGGCAGAGCCTATTGCTGGCCAACATGCTGGGTGTGCTCATGTTTTTTGTTTGTTGTTTTGGTTGGCTACAGCTCTGAGGTTCAGCAAATGTGACAGTTTTGCTATGTGACCACAGCATGGCTTGTTTGGCATAGCATACATGGAAATTCTGCTTTTTGTGTCTCAATGAAAAATGTTGAAATGCCAAGTTAGGTGAACTGAAGTGGGTTGAACAGATCTGATATGTATTTGAAATCTTTTGTTAGATTAAGAATTAAAAAGTGAAAAAAAAAATCCCTTCTTGACTCATAAAAAGACAAGCAAACACATAGGAAGAGGGCGCGAGACAAAGAAAGGAAAAAAATAACAAAAAGAGGCTCCAGAGGGATTCGAACCCTCGACCTTCTGCTTACTAGGCAGACGCTCTAACCAACTGAGCTATGGAGCCAGATGACATTGAGCGATAAATAAATAATTATAAAATTGGAATACTGTTTTGTGTTTATTTTGCATCCTTATAGGATTTTTGCCCACATTTTTGCATTGCTTTATGATAATCAAATGAACTGGTGATATGCTATCATCTTATAAACTCAACACTTCCGCGTTGCCGAACTCTTCTTTTTAAAGCAATTTTATTTCCATTACCCTGGGATGTGTAGCAGTCTCTATCAGATTTTCTGTGAGAGTAGCGTCCCTTAGCGATCCCAGACGAAAAATTGTATCAAAACAGAAGACGACGTCATACTTTGCTTATTGATTTCAGAACAGTCTTTTCAATCATCGCAGTATTTATGTGTGATTTCTTTTGATCAGCAGGCATTTTGACACTGTGAAAGTTTTGCATCTGTCGAAATGGCTGCTGAATCGCCGAGAAAGGGAGTGAAATATAACTGTTGTGTTGTCAGGCCCCAGCCTTACAGGTTCGAGTTGACCTGTTTATGTTTGTTGTACATTGGTTCTCTTTGTATGTGATGTAAATGGAGGTAGTATGAATTAATTTGGCGCTTCTTTGTTTGATGATGTTAGTGTCATAGATTGCAGTAATCTTCGTGGATAATCGACAAGTTCGTGTTGGAAGTTACGTTGATTCTATGTCACTTTTGACTTCTATTTTAGACATTGATTTACGAAGGAAAGTTACTGTTGTTTTAATTTGAGTACTGTACTAACACAGTAACAGTATGACTTCAGGGCTGTCTTTTCTTTAAAAACAAACAAACTAGAATGTGGGTAAAGGAGAAAAAAAACAGATAGGTTTTACATAAAAGCCACAAAGAAAATTGAAGTTAAAAGAGCAGACAGCAGTTTACACAGCTTGCATAGTTGCAGTTTTGTCTTGAATTCAGTTGTGTTTATAATAAATCACAGAAGAAATTGCCAGAATAAGAGTTGGCCATCAACTTTATTCTATTACTAAACTACTAGTTTGTAGCTATGTCTCTTTCTCACCTCATCTCATTCATATGCCGAAGATCTGCTGATTTCATCATCAAAATATCTTTGTCAATGTCATATGTTCCATGTCATTGAGATACATATCAGGCAATCTGTGAACATCTTTTGTCGTTTTGATTTTCCCATTTATGTCTGGGGTTGAGTGAAAAGGGGTGGGGGCATTATCATCATTCAGGCTTGAGTTCTCATTACAGAATATACTGTATCAGTGTATGTGTATTGTGACTTTGTTCAGGATGGAACAAACTTTAAACTGAAAATAAGTATGCTGCTATAGTAACAGTTTCCTTGATGCAGTTTTCCAAATGCTGCAATGTTCTGGAATGAGCTGGGAAGACAGGACTTGATCTTCCTTTCCCCCTTCCCTTTTCTTCCCATTGAGGTTGTTTAGGGCTTGATATTGCTTTTGTTTTGTGCATATAAACTGGCTTGTTGAACAATTGAAAATTTTACTTGTTTCGAGGGAATTGGCACTTAATAATAATAATAATAATACATGGAATTTATATAGCGCTATATCTTGTAAAAACAAATCAAAGCGCTTGCACTTGACCGTCACAACAAACAACCAATGACAATAAATAATTCTAGCAAAATCGAAAGCACACACGCGCGCGCGTGTACGCGCGCGCACACCACACACACACACACACACACACACACACACACACACACACACACACACACACACACGCTACATTTTCATTGTTTGTTCCTCCTCTGTCTTCAGACACAGACAGACAGACAGACAGACAGACAGACAGACAGACAGACAGACAGACACACACACACACACACACACACACACACACACACACACACACACACACACACACACACACACACACAACACACAACGTGTGTTCACAAACACATTCAAGACACACAGAGACAAAAAATATAAAGTATATTATACATAGTCACACACATCCATGCACACACAAAGTTGACAAACACACACGCATGCATGCCTGCATGCACGCACACACGGACACACATACATAAAAAACAAACACTAATGTTTGTGCACAGTTGTATCTGCAATAGGTGCCTTTGTCTCTTTGCATGACACTGATTGTCCAGAGCAAATGTCTCTGCTAGAGAATCCAAACTTACTTTCAAGATTAGCATTAAAGTATTAATGTTGTGCATATATATGTAAAATTTTATGTTCCAACTTGTGTTTTCAGTAAAGCTGTGTGTGTGTGTGTGTGTGTGTGTGTGTGTGTGTGTGTGTGTGTGTGTGTGTGTGTGTGTGTGTGTGTGTGTGTGTGTGTGTGTACTTAGAAGGAGGAAAAGGCCAGCCAGCATGTGTGCATACCAGCAGCTATAAATTATAATTACCTCCAGACACTCTACAGGGTTTCTCCTTCTGGCCTGATAGAGCTTTGACATGTGGTAGCAATTACTGAATTAGTGATGGTCACAGCTGATGGAAATCTACTGTGTGTAATTCCTGGATTTAGGGTCTTGGGGGGGGGGGGGGGAGGAGGAGGTAATTATTCAATCCTGGCAAATCCTGGATTGGGACTAAGAGGGTTAAGCTGAGGAATGGAAAAAAAAATCTGTGTAATTGTAGGGTAGAAAATTACGATAGTGGTCTGTCTACTTATCTTCCCATTTTGCCGTCGCAGCTTTTTAACAGACTCATACTTTGTCCAGTTTTAGATTTCTACACTTTAAAGGACAAGACATCAAAGAGTTTTACTGTAAGGGTGTGGGTCTCAGGGTTGTGTTTAATTTCTGTAGAGCATTATTTTCTTTTGCACCTGCACTTGGACTCAGCTTGGGTAACGAGTCTCCTCAGTTAAATTTTTGGGCGAAAATACCACTTTCATCTGATGATCATTTTTCTTAGTTTTGGTGTTAAAAATTATAGCTGACCATGGCATGGGTCTAACAGACCCACAATGCAGGAATAACTGTAATAAGAGGGTAATTTTGAGGGTTTTTTTTTTTTGTTCCTTGGCTAGAGCTCTGCAGTTCACCAGTGGTGAGAACTGAGATGATATATGTATGTGTCCATTTTATGCTACAATAACTTTTAATAAGCGGGTAATTGGGGGAGGGGCGGGGTGGTCCTCGGCTAGAACTCTGCAATTCACCAATGCTGGCAATGGTGAGATTTTGCATATATATATGTGGCCGTTTTATGCCTACTGTTAAGGTAGAACTTTGTTTTCCAACTTTGTGGAAGTGGGTAAACAAGTGGGGTAGTGGGTAAATAATGAAGTACACTGTACCCTGTGTACAGTGAAGGTTGACATGCTTTTGATTGATTGTTTTTATTTACAGCGACAAGTCGGTGGTGGACAGTGTAGTCAACCTTATTTCGGTTGTACCACAGGTAAAAAGAGTGGAAACATGTTGTAGGCTTTGTATCATTTTGATTGTAGATGTGTTGTGCATTTTTAGAACTGATTTGTAAAAATGTATTTTCATGAACAAAAGCTAAACAATTAACTTGCATGAAATTGAATTTGAGCAACATTTTTTGTTGTTTTTTGGTATCAACAATAACATTTTAAATGAAGTTTCTTTTTTGCTTCTTTCTCACTTTATGGCTTGATTTCTATGTGAATAAAATCTCTTAAAAGAAAAGAAATCTGTATATCAAACTTTTTTTTCAGGAAATAGATATCGTGTTGCCAGAGTGTTAATTTAAACAGAAGCAAACAAACTTTTCTGATGTAATCAAATATGAGGATTTTTTTTGGCTTAGATTCCAATCAAGTATTGAACCTTTGTTTGCTTTATTGTGAATATTTGCTACTTTCAGTAGCATTAAATGATTTTGCACATGTATGCATTTATGTGTTGTAGGCTTCTTTGTTTTGTTGTTGTTTTTTCTGTTTATGCATGCAGTGTATTTTTCAAAGTTTTTTTTTTTCATTTTTTTTTTTCATTTTTGGATCTTTAACATACTGATAACTTTATTTTCTCTGTGTTGAGTCTCTTATAAGAAGACTAAATGATCAAAGAATTCATCAAATTTCCTTTAAATGAAGCTGGAGCTGTCTTTTAGGGGTGTGTGTGTGTGTGTGTGTGTGTGTGTGTGTGTGTGTGTGTGTGTGTGTGTGTGTGTGTGTGTGTTTAGTTATTTTTTTTTGCAGGGTGGGGATTGGAGGGGGGTTGTTGTTGCTTTTTTGGTATTTATTTGAGTGTGCTCAGTATTTATGTTAAAAATTAAATGCGACAAATTTGAATAATCATTCAGTATCAAAAGAATGGTTCTGTGTCTTATTAACACTTTTCAGATCTTTATTGTTTATCTGATTTTTTACCCGTTGTTTTTGGTATTATGTGTATTGTTTTGCATGTTGTGTAGCTATGTAAGACATTTCTTTATAATTCTTGAAAATATTTCTTAGCTTGATTCTCTATGTGTATCATTTTCATGTAATTTTTTGAGGTGTGTGAGCGAGCGTGCATGCGCCGTTTGTGTGTGTGTGTGTGTGTGTGTGTGTGTGTGTGTGTGTGTGTGTGTGTGTGTGTGTGTTAGTGTGTGTGTGTGTTGTTATTGTTGTAGTTGGTGTAGTTAATGTAGTAGTTTTTTGTTGTTTTTACTGTTGCTGTTGCCATTGGTCTGGTGTTATTGTAACCCTTAATGATGATGCCAGCATAATAGCGATCAAAATTTTGACTGTTGTTATATTTGACTGTGATTTTGTCTTTATCCTTTTTAGAATCACTGTTCGTACCAGTATATTTTTTCACCGTTGTCTTTGATTGTAATGAAGTAAGTTAAAAGGTTAGGTTTTCTTTTCTTTTTTTTTTGGAAAAAAAGGATTTTGCTATAGATTTATTGTGTCTGTTGTTGTGGTATATTCAGCTGTTCAGTCTGCTTTCCACATTTCTTTTGGTCATAACTGTAGTCTTCTGTGATTTCTTCTTTAATTTAATGTCTTATCAAAATTGAAGAAGAGAGGTTTGTGATTTATGCCATTGACTGCAGTGTTTGAACATCAGTGGCCATATAGTCATACTTATACAAAATATACCTCTGACACACACAAAATGTACCATATATATCCTATTAATTCTTTTCGTGGATATCCACTTGCACAAATGCGCGTACAGATAAGCAGGCAGGCACACACATACTTGAGAACATTAATTCTTGTATGAATGCATGCATGCAAGCATGTGCGTGCACACACACACACATACACACATATGCACGCACGCACGCACGCATGCATGCACTCATGCACATGAGCACGCGTGCGCACACACACACACACACACACACACACACACACACACACACACACACACACACACACACACACACACACACAACCTCACTCACATCACCTCACACTCCATCTCCTCTCTCTCTCTCTCTCTCACACACACACCACACATACACACACACACACACACCATACACACCCCACACACACACACACACACACACACACACACACACACACACACACACACACACACACACACACACACACACACACACACACACACACACACAACACACACACACACACACACACACACACACACACACACACACACACACACACACACACACACACACACACACTCACACACTCACTCACTCACTCACTCACTCACTCCAGACTATCATTTTTGGCCTCCAAAACTAACTGCTTTCCCATGTAGAGTTCCATGAAGAATCAATATCTCTATTACCTTTTGTGATAATTCCACATTTCCACCATCACATGTTTTTCAAAACTTACGACCCTGCCACGTTCAATTACCCTGGCATGATATTTTTGTAAATGTGATTGTGTGTCAGTTCAGAAGCTCCTAGCGATGCAGCCAGCCCAGATTGCATGCTATTATCGCTGCCGTTACCCTCGTAGATCTGTGTCCTGTGTGTAAAATGTTGTGCGTGTGTCAAACCCCCTTGAAGCGGCTCCGATCATTACCGACACACAGATGTGTCTCTTTCAGGCCTACAGCAGTGGAGGAAAGCAGGAGGACAGGGAAAAAGTCCTCTGGGTCAAGTTTGAGCAGTGCGATGTTAACGGTGAGTTAGTTGTGTTGGTTTGGACAGGTAACAGTTAGTTCTGTGATGTGTTTGTGTGTAGTTTTAGGGAGTTGTGTGTTTTGTGTGTGTGGTGTGTGTGTAGTGTGTGTGCGTAGTGTGTAGTTATTTATTTATTTTATTCTTTTATATTGAGGATAATGGGATAAGCACTCATGTGCTTTTTTACATCCAGTCCCAGTGTGTATGTAGTTGTGTAAATCTTGTCATCTGTTCCCACTGGCACACAATAACCTACTCTTATGAAAAGCGGAACAGGATTTAGCGTGTGTGCAAGATGTTCTGGGTGCGTTCACACACAGGGCCTCGATTTATAGTCTCATCCGAAGGACTGTGTGTGTGTGTGTGTGTGTGTGTGTGTGTGTGTGTGTGTGTGTGTGTGTGTGTGAGTGTAGTGTATGTGTAGTGTAGTGTAGTGTAGTGTAGTAGTGTAGTGTAGTGTAGTGTAGTGTAGTGTAGTGTAGTGTAGTGTGTGTGTGTGTGTTTGTGTGTGTGTGTGTTGTATGCACATGCATAGGTTTGACGCATTTTTGTGTGCGTGTTCATATTCAAAACATATGAAAACTGAGAAGTTAAAATATGTGTGCATAATTATCTACATGATAATGACTCTTGCATGTTTTTATTATCTTCGAATTATATATAATATGTGTGAATGCTTGCAATTTAACTCAACATAAAATTTTTTTTTAAAACATTGGGTGCCATGAAAAAGCTGGTTCACCTTTGTATAGTACATAATTATTTAGATGACAGCCATTACCATTATGAAGTTTGTTTTGGCATCATGTGCTATACTGTAGTGTATCAGCTGCTTGCAATTATGGTTTGTGCATTACTATGTCAGGGAAATAAAAATGAAAATTTATGGAAGTAAATGTCTTCAGGTTCTTGGCAGAAGTCTGTTTCATGCTTGTGACACTTTTTTTTTTTATCTTAACCCCCCCCCCCCCCCAACAAAATATGCTTGCTGTGTAACCTGTTAAAAAGGTGTGATGTTGTACATATATATATATCTATTGTAATCCAGGCCTAAATGGACATAATGATGATAAAGGCACTAAAAATGCAAAATATTTCTGCAACACAAATTGTAATAAATCTGAAACATTTTATAGATATGCAGTGTAATCCCAACTTGAGTGGTGTTGAGGACAAAGGTGTTAAAAATACACGATATCTGTGCTACACAAACTTCAAAAGTCTTGGATGTTTTACACATATCTGGTGTAATCCAAACTGGGGTGGAAATGAAAGGCATTAAATCCCCAAAGTCAGAATGCAGCTACCTTCCTGGTGGGTAAAAAATGGCTGCATATGGAAAATCTGACAATTGTTGAACCCTGGAGCTCTTGCCAAGGAACACAAAAAAAAAGAAAAAAGAAGAAGAAAAAAAAAAAGACATTAAAAAATAAACTGTCTATGCTGCACAAGCTGTGAGAATCTGTGATGTTTTGCAGGCATCCCATGTAACATAAACATGAGTTGATATGAAGAGAAAGGCATTTAAAGAAAACGGAACATTTGTGTTTCATGAACTATGAAAATCTATGTTATGTTTTACAGACATCTGTTGTAATCCCAACCTGAGTGGGCATAAAAGGCATTTTAAACAAAAATCAAAACATTTGTGCTTCACAAACTGTGAAAATGTATGTGATGATTTTCAGACATTTGTTGTAATACCAACCTGAGTATAAAAACATTTGGTTTAGACAATATTATTCAGGAAAAGTGTCACAAAAATACAAGCATACCTTGACAGGTCAACAGGTAAGCTTATAACAGTCCTGTCATACTTATACATGTATATATTGTGAGGGATGACTTGACAGTGGAAATAAAAAGCATTTTAAATACAATTCAAAGCCTTTGTGCTTCATGAACTGTGAAAATGTGTGTGATGTTTTTCAGACATCTGCTGTAATCCCAACCTGAGTGGACATGATGAAAAAGGCGTTCCCCTTCTGCTGGCCTTGGGCTACAGTAATGGTGTACAGATCTGGCACATCACGGTATGCCATTGTCATTGTTGGTGCCTTTTCGTTGCTTTGTTTATTCTCTTTTATGCTTAATTTTTATCTTTCGAAACAGACGCCTGCATATGAATATATACAGGTATTGTATTTTATGTTAAAAATTTCTACATTGAGGCAGTCGTGTAAAATAATGTATGATAATACTTACACAGAGCTGTGTGTACTCATGTACTCACATTTTCATACTTTGCAAGCACACACGCTAAGACAACCTGCATGTATGCATCCAGGCAAAATAAACACCTGTACACAGGCAGGCAGGCAGGCATGCACACACACACTCGCATACACACACTCACATACACACATACACACTCGCATACACACTCACACATACACACACATACACCCCACACTACACACATACACACACACACACACACACACACACACACACGCACGCACACTCTCACCCACACACTCTCTCTCTCTCTCTCTCACACACACACACACACACACACACACACACCCACACACACACACACACACACACACACACACACACACACACACACACACACACACACACCACACACACTCACCCCCCACCCCACCCCCCCAGACTCACCCCCCCCCCCACCCCCCTACACACACACACTCTAAAAACTCACCTTATACAACATCACACTAATAACAAACAAAAGCTAAAATCTCTCACTGACCCCTGCTGTGGTTGGCATTGTTTGGTGGGTGTGTGTGTACACTACACCACACAGCATCAAGGGGAGGCCCTGGAGGTGTTGTCCCTGCGCCAGGGGCCCATCTCCTACCTGCGCGTGCTGCCCACGCCGCCCGCTGACCAGGATTGCTTCTCCAGCAGACGACCCATCGTGGCCATCTGCGACTCCTCCAGGTCAGTGTCCACACCGTCAGATACACCATCTCCCCCCCCCCCCCCCCCCCCCCCACTTTTTCAGTCTTCTTCTTTTCTCGTTCGCTTTACCACAGCTGTCATTTCCCCCACTTTCAGCTCCTCTCATCTGCTAATTAATCCATCCCATCCCAGACCAGATGGGGCCAGCTGGTGCTGTTTATAGCAGGAACTGACCACACTTTGACTAAGGTAAAAAGAAAGGGCGCGCTAAATATAGCATTCTTGACTGAGTGATGTTGAATTTGTGCCCGTTTTACACCGTCATGGCATGTCGTTTCCAGCTCCTCTCATAGGCCGTACAGCTTGGTCTGTAGAGTTATCTCTGTCGGCCACACTTTCTTCCTCAGGTCGCTGAATAGTGTACACTTCTGAAGGCTGTGCTCACCTGTCTGGTTTTCTTTACCATGGGCACACAGGTGAGAACGAGCAAGAGAGTTTGTGGACTTGTAGTGATTTAGTCTGTTGTGCCCAGTGTGGAGTCTGAGAATTATGACTTCTCTTTTGAGGTGGTGGTAGTCGTACTTTTCAGTTATTCTGTAAGTTCCCCCCACTTTTCAGCTACTGTCTAAATTCTCCCCACTTTTCAGCTACTGTCTGAATTCCCCCCACTTTTTTTTCAGCTACTGTCTAAATTCCCCCACTTTTCAGCTACTGTCTAAATTCCCCCCACTTTTTTTTCAGCTACTGTCTAAATTCTCCCACTTTTCAGCTACTGTCTAAATTCTCCCCACTTTTCAGCTACTGTCTAAATACTCCCCACTTTTCAGCTACTGTCTGAATTCTCCCCACTTTTCAGCTACTGTCTAAATTCTCCCCACTTTTCAGCTACTGTCTAAATTCTCCTCACTTTTCAGCTACTGTCTGAATTCTCCCCACTTTTCAGCTACTGTCTAAATTCTCCCCACTTTTCAGCTACTGTCTAAATTCCCCCCACTTTTTTTTCAGCTACTGTCTAAATTCTCCCCACTTTTCAGCTACTGTCTAAATTCCCCCCACTTTTTTTTCAGCTACTGTCTAAATTCTCCCCACTTTTCAGCTACTGTCTAAATTCTCCCCACTTTTCAGCTAATGTCTAAATTCTCCCCACTTTTCAGCTACTGTCTAAATTCTCCCCACTTTTCAGCTACTGTCTAAATTCCCCCCACTTTTTTTTCAGCTACTGTCTAAATTCTCCCCACTTTTCAGCTACTGTATAAATTCTCCCCACTTTTCAGCTACTGTCTAAATTCTCCCCACTTTTCAGCTACTGTCTAAATTCCCCCCACTTTTTTTTTCAGCTACTGTCTAAATTCTCCCCACTTTTCAGCTACTGTCTAAATTCTCCCCACTTTTCAGCTACTGTCTAAATTCTCCCCACTTTTCAGCTACTGTCTAAATTCCCCCACTTTTCAGCTACTGTCTAAATTACCCCCACTTTTTTTTTCAGCTACTGTCTAAATTACCCCCACTTTTCAGCTACTGTCTAAATTCTCCCCACTTTTCAGCTACTGTCTAAATTCTCCCCACTTTTTTTTCAGCTACTGTCTAAATTCTCCCCACTTTTCAGCTACTGTCTAAATTCTCCCCACTTTTCAGCTACTGTCTAAATTCTTCCCACTTTTCAGCTACTGTCTAAATTCTCCCCACTTTTTTTCAGCTACTGTCTAAATCCCCCCCCCCCCCCCCCTTTCAGCTACTGTCAAAATTCTCCCCACTTATCAGCTACTGTCTAAATTCTCCCCACTTTTCAGCTACTGTCTAAATTCCCCCACTTTTCAGCTACTGTCTAAATTCTCCCCACTTTTCAGCTACTGTCTAAATTCCCCCCACTTTTCAAGTACTGTCTAAATTCTCCCCACTTTTCAGCTACTGTCTAAATTCCCCCCACTTTTCAAGTACTGTCTAAATTCCCCCCACTTTTCAAGTACTGTCTAAATTCTCCCCACTTTTCAGCTACTGTCTAAATTCTCCCCACTTTTCAAGTACTGTCTAAATTCTCCCCACTTTTCATCTTCTCTTGAAATTCCCCCACTTTTCAGCTACTGTCTAAATTCTCCCCACTTTTCAGCTACTGTCTAAATTCTCCCCACTTTTCAGCTACTGTCTAAATTCTCCCCACTTTTCAGCTACTGTCTAAATTCCCCCACTTTTCAGCTACTGTCTAAATTCTCCCCACTTTTCAGCTACTGTCTAAATTCCCCCACTTTTCAGCTACTGTCTAAATTCCCCCACTTTTCATCTTCTCTTGAAATCCCCCCACTTTTCAGCTACTGTCTAAATTCCCCCACTTTTCATCTTCTCTTGAAATCCCCCCACTTTTCAGCTACTGTCTAAATTCCCCCACTTTTCATCTTCTCTTGAAATCCCCCCACTTTTCAGCTACTGTCTAAATTCCCCCACTTTTCATCTTCTCTTGAAATCCCCCCACTTTTCAGCTACTGTCTAAATTCTCCCCACTTTTCAGCTACTGTCTAAATTCTCCCCACTTTTCAGCTACTGTCTAAATTCCCCCACTTTTCATCTTCTCTTGAAATCCCCCCACTTTTCAGCTACTGTCTAAATTCCCCCACTTTTCATCTTCTCTTGAAATCCCCCCACTTTTCAGCTACTGTCTAAATTCCCCCACTTTTCATCTTCTCTTGAAATCCCCCCACTTTTCAGCTACTGTCTAAATTCCCCCACTTTTCAGCTTCTCTTGAAATCCCCCCACTTTTCAGCTACTGTCTAAATTCCCCCACTTTTCAGCTAGGCCTACTCTCTAAGTTTTTCCCCATTTTTCAGCCAAGTTAACCCTTTGCTGGGCACAGCAAAATCATTTGTCACCTTCCTGCTGGGCAGAGAAAATGGAGGTGGATGGCTTGTGAGTGGGTGTATGTATTTAACATGCAATAACTCTACAATGGTCAGGTGGATTTTGATGAAATAAAAACAGCAAGATGCAGAAATGAATAAAGAAATTGCTAATACCCAATTTTTGTCATTATTTTTATTTTCTTTTAGAATTATAATGCATAAACACACAAAGTCATTGATTGGTTTGAGTGTGTTACAGTTAGCGTTGCAATAACTTTAGAATGCGTGCATGGATTTTGATTAAATAAAAGCTAAAACATTAAGAAACAATTATAGAAAAGATATTTTCAACCTACTGTTGGTTTTATAGTTTTTTTGATAAATGGTGCACGAACACATCGAACATTCCGACGACCGCCATTTTTGTTTACCGATGATCGCGATCAGCTTAACGTTTAAGTTTGAGCCGCTGCCGTATCAAAATCCCGAATAGCAACCAAATAACAAAATATATCAAGTTCTGAACCATTGCCGAACTTGAAATCCGCGATAATTTCCCCAAATCTAAGAGTAGAATTCAAAACGCGTATCGGCCGTGTTAGATTTGACGATCGATTTTCGTCTCGAACTTCGCCGTAGTCAAAGTCGTCTCTCACTTCAGTCAACAAACTCAGAAGTGCACACACTACTAGGATCGATTACATCGATATTTGAGCCTAGATACACATCTCACAGCGTCATATTTTCGGCATGGAAGCTGTAAAAACGATCGTACATGTCGGGTTCGAAGATAGCATCCATCTTGGAAAAATTTGCGATTTTTTTCCTCCAAAACTTGCAACAAACTCACTCCAATCGCCGCCATTTGTAATAAACATGCGGAAGTCTCGCGGGCAGTCTCGTGGCTTCTATATTCACGAGATTTGAAGCGAGATTGGCGGGAATTACGAATGTATAATCGCTCTAAAGTGACGGTCATGTCGCCGGGCGCTTTGGGGCGTTTTGCCCAAGGACAGGGTCGGGCGCTTTGGGGCGTTGTGCCCAGCAAAGGGTTAAGGGTCAGGGAGGGTAAAGCAGCGAGGGAGAGGAGATGGGCGCCGCCCTCAACATGCTGGCCCCTAGCGAAGCTGAGGTCTCTGATGCCTTGCTCCCTAACGACCACATAGGTTATGGGACACCTTTACCTTTTTTACCTTTTTGGGTTAATAATCCAGTCTTTATGCTTTTAGCGCTGATCTGTTTTTGTGTCAGTGTTTTATGATCTTTTTGCTTGTCTGTTTTTTTTGGGATGCAGTGCGGGGCAGCCATTTTGTGGAGTGAAGTTTGTGTCACTGAGGACTGGTGATGAGGTTCATGCTGCCTCCTTCAAAACTCTTCAGGTGCACGGCATCGAAGCCAATAAGAGGTGAGGGTTTATATTGTTCTTTTTGTTTTTTTTAGATTAGGTTTTTTTTTGTTTTTTTTTTTGATCTGTTTGTTGGTCTGCCTGTTTGTCTGTCTTTTTAAAAACAAGATTAGTTTAGTTTTCATCGATCTATTTGTTTGCCTGTTTGTCTGTCTTTTTAAAACAAGATTAGTTTTCATCAATTTATTTGTTTGTTATGTCCATCTGTCTGGCTGTCTGGCTGGCTGCCCATCTGTCTGTCTGTAATGCCAAGGATAAACAACAAGAAGCAATAAACAACAACCAAAATAATAACAGGAACATTGTAAAGTCTTATCATCTTACCATCCAGTCATATTCTTTGTGGAAATTAAAAAAAATATTCTTGCTGGAGATAACAGCGTAAAAATATGCATTGAGGTGTATCATAAAATATCAAACTTATCGGTGTCTATCTGTGATTGTCATAGTTTCTGTGCTTCAGCAATAAACTCTGCAACAGATTTGATCATGATAACATCATCAGATGATAAGACCAAAAAAATATCTTCCCTTTGGAAAGCTTGTAAATTGAAAAGTCTTCAGTTTTTACGTATAGACAGAAATAGAGAGAGAGAGAGAGAGAGAGAGAGAGAGAGAGAGAGAGAGAGAGAGAGAGAGAGAGAGAGAGAGAGAGTGTGTGTGTGTGTATGTGTGTGTTGGTATAAAAATTTGCATGTGCATGCACGCATAGATGTGTGTGCTTGTGTTTGTATTTAGAAAGGAGGGTGATTTGGAGAGTTATAAATCAGCATACTTCTTCTTCTGCATTCCCTATAAAATCAGTGCACTAGAGAACCATCATAGACTTAATGTGATGTCTTGAATCCTGTTGGCTGGGCATTGACAGTGTGTGAATGTGTGTGTATGTGTTGTGTGTGCAGTTACATCGTGATGATTTTCCTGGAGAAGCTGGCCATCTTTGATGCCTGCCGTCTCAAACAGCTCTGCTGGATTGGAGGTCAGGAGAGAGAGAGAGAGAGAGAGAGAGGAGAGAGAGAGAGAGAGAGGAGTGTGTGTGTGTGTGTGTGTGTGTGTGTGTGTGTGTGTGTGTGTGTGTGTGTGTGTGGTGTGTGTGTGTGTGTGTGTGTGTGTGTGTGTGTGTGTTGTATGTATGTGTGTGT
>CM060342.1:31652939-31672939 GCA_030674155.1 Stramonita haemastoma
TAGTACACAGCGTGACAGGCACCAAACCCCCGCAGAGCCCCAAGAAGTATGAACTGGCCCCCCCTGACGAGAATGGTCACCGGCCAGGCATTGTGTCTGTGGTAGATCTGAAGACCATCACTGCCACTGTCAGGGACATGGTGAGTGAGGGAGGGAAAAGAGAGGAGTATATTCATGATACATGTTATTTTTAAAAGAGAGGGCATTGTGTCTGTCGTAGATCTGAAGACCATCACTGCCACTGTCAGGGACATGTGAGTGACTGAGGGAATTGAGAGGAATGAAGTATATTCTTGAGAGAGAGAGAGAGAGAGAGAGAGAGAGAGAGAGAGAGAGAGAGAGAGAGAGAGAGAGAGAGAGAGAGAGAGAGTGTGTGTGTGTGTGTGTGTGTGTGTGTGTGTGTGGATGGATGGATGCATGTTTGTCAGTTATACACGCACATTTAAAATTAAAAAAAAATTCATTTCTGTGTTTTCCAGATGTCCATACTTTTTAAGTCAGGCCCATATTTGTCCATGCCGCCGCGGTAGTCGAGTGGTTAGGGCGTTGGACTCGTAATCTAAAGGTTGCGGGTTCGATCCCAGCTGTCGGCTATGGCGTTGTGCCCTTGGAAAAGGCACTTTACGGCTATTTTCTCACCCCACCCAGGTGTAAAAGGGGTACCAACCTTGTGTTGGGGGTTAACCCTGCGATAGACTGGCGTCCTATCCAGGGGGGAGTCTATGACTCTCAGTCGCTTAGCGCCACAGAAACCGGGATAAGCACCGGCCTGATGAGCCTTAGGCTCGGGACAGACTTTAACTTTAACTTAACATATTTGTCCAGGAAAATCAAAGAGTCCGGGCATCCTGGATCTACAGATTTGTGTAGCTTATCCTTGGATTACAAAATTCCCTTCAAAGAGAAAATTAAATCTTGGAAATGAGCTTGAAACCCCAGCTACCTGCCCACCCCTCTTCCCATGGAGAATGGCTGAATAAGTTATCATTCATAGGCTCTCTGAGTTTTATTTACAGAAGTAAATCTCTGTTTAAAGTCAAGTTTAAGATCTGATTCACCAAGTAAATAGTGAAAATAAAGTGAGTTATCACACTGTGTAATATGTACACAATTTACCTGTCTTTCTTCATGTACCTTACATGTTTGTGTGGGCGCATATTGCGAAAATTCTTCTTGACTTTGATGAGTTTAGGGTTAAATTTTTTTTTTTTTTAAATTTATTTTATTTATTTATTTATTTTTTTAATTATTATTACAAAAAAAAAAGTATAGGTTTTATGCTGTGAGGAAAAGTTGTGGACAGACATGAACAAAAACCCTAAACAAACTGTGTTGCTTTGTCGTTGTTCCCCCCCCCCACCCCCACCCTACAGTGGTCGGTGTCGGACGATCCGGACATCATGGGTCTGCTGGCTCACTTCCACGCTCATGCCAATGAACCCGTGGCGGCCATGGCCTTTGACGAGAGTGGCATGCTGCTGCTGACGGCCTGCAAACTGGGCCACAACTTCCACGTGTTTCGCCTGATGACTCACCCCTGCAGCTCCTCCCTGGGCGCCGTACATCACCTCTACACCCTGCATCGGGGAGACACCACCGCCAAGGTCGGTGTGGGGTCAAGGTCACAGGGGTGTCGTCTTTTGATGGGCGGGTGGTGGTGTAATGGTTTAAACTATATGGTTTTAGTTTCATAGGTCCGTGAAGTCTTGGGTTTGCATCTCAGATGTAGTATCTTTGGATGAGACTATAAACTGAGGCCCCGTGTGCGAACTCACGCAGAACATCTTGCGCACACGTTAAATCCTGTTCTGCTTTTCGTAATAGTAGGCCATTGTGTACCAATGAGAACAGATGACAATACTTACGAAACTACATACGCACACAGACTGGATGTAATAAAGCACATGAGTACTTATTCCATTATCCTTGATATAAAAGAATAGATAAATAATAAAAAAAATAGTATCTGGTGAATTCTTCTTACTCTTCTTCTTTTCTACACCACTTTATGTCATGGAAGATTTCTCTGCTTCAAATTTTTCAAATGCTCAAACAACAGCTATTGTTGTCTGTTGTACAGGCAAAAAATGTGTTGCACTGCCGTTAAGCGCCTGATTTGTCGGGCCAAGTGCATCCAACTGGTGCATTAAGGATGGGGATTTTTATGATCTCTCAGGCCAACTTAAAGTGCAGACCTGCCAGTGCTTTAATTCCCTTTGCGTATTAACACACACACACGAAGATCAGATATGCTTGTTGAAGATTTCTTATTTCATGTCAGTGGCCAGTGGGTTACATGAACATACCTACCATGCATCCTTAAAAAGAAAAAGCTGCTCTAAAGTCTGAATGTGTCAGCTGAGGCCAGCAGGCAGACCTCCTGCAGAGTTACAAGCACAGGAGAAGACCAGGCACTCCACATCCCACTCGTAAAAGGAATGCAGGGGAGAGAGAGATTTTGGTTTGATTTGAGTAGAGTCCCAGTGGAGTTTTTATTTGATTCAGGGACTGTTCCATCAACCAGCCACCCCCATTAGAAGAGTGAGAAGAGTGTACAATGTTTGAAGAAGTGTAGTAGAAATGGAGATCATTATTTCTAAAGGTTTGGAAACTTCATCATTTGTAAATGTGCTGGTAAAATGGAAAAGAGTACAAAGGAGGATAAGCTCTAAAACCATTTGCAAAATCATGGGAAAAAAGAAGAAGAGTTCTCACCTGAAGTATGTGTCAAACATGTCTTGCCAACTGTGGTTGTTGTCAGATGAGTGTGGGTTTTGTGTGTGTACTTTTCTGGTTTATGTGACACAGTTTTAGATTTATGTCCATGTGTGTTCTTTTGGTGTAATGTCTCCTTTGAATATATATGGATCAGCAGGATTTGTTTATTGTGGGACATAGAAGCAGTATTCAGTAATATATTGCTCAAGTCTTTTGTTTATGGTGGGACTTAGAAGCAGTATTCGGTCAGTTATTGAATTGGAAATGCCATATAAACTGGTCTAAAAGTTTTGTTCCTTTTCAATCTTGGTTGAATTAAAAAAATAACAGAAAAAAAAAGAAAAAAGTCATGGTTGAATTTTGAAATCTCATACAGTTTAGTCTGTTTTGTTCTTATTTGTTACTGTATTTGTTTTCTCTTTTTTTTTTTTTAAAGTTGAAATACCAAGGGCATAACCACAACAGCAATAATGACACATGTATGTATGTATGTATGTATGTCATCATCATGATCGCAGGTGACCCACGTCTCCTTCACCAAAGACAGTCGCTGGGTTGCCGTCAGCACGCACCGGGGAACCACACACGTCTTCCCCATCACTCCCTACGGAGGTGAGTTCATGACCTCGTTTGTCTTGACGTGTCGCTCCTACCTACCTGTTTGGTGTGACGCACAAAGTGTCTCTACAGCCACATAGAGCTTGAAAAGTCTGGACACAGCTGTCAAGTTTCTTCCACCGTTATCTCTCCTCAGCTGCTAATTAATCTTTACCTTCCCATCCCAGCCCAGCCCAGTTGTTGCTAATTATAGCAGGAACTGACCACACTAGGTAAAAGGAAAGGGTGTGCTGAATATAGCACCCTTGACCGAGTGATGTTGGATTTGTGTACTGTGTGGAACTCTTCCGACGCTTTTGGCAAAGCTGTCAATTTCATGGTTGTTTACCCTACCAAAATAGTAGCCCCCATGAACACATGGGAAAAACCTCACCATTGGTGAACCTTGGAACTTTAGCCGAGGAACAGGAAACCTCTCCTCCCCTGAAAAAAACCTCTGTTGTTTAAGTGGAAATACATTTGATGCTAGGGAAGAGGAAAGCTTAGCGGTTAAAGAATCAAACTTGTGATGTGATGGTGGCTGAGGATGAAGGTTTGATTCTCCAGTGAAGTTTTTGTTACAGGGGTATTGTCCCCCCTGGAGTCAACATCGGTACTGACTGACTCCACTCCCTTGAAAGGCCTTGGATAAAACTGTAAACTCAGATCCCATGTGTGCACAACTGAGATCATCTTGTGTACATGTTAAGAATTCCAGGTACAGGTCTTCTATACATGAAAAAAAAAGTAGGCTAGTTTTGGCCAGTGGTGTGAATGATACCTAGCATGCTCCCTGCTGTCTGGAGAGGGTTGGCTCCACCAGGTTCAGTTTGCCCACGACATTGCCTGAGCAGTTGAGTGCAGTGCCTCAGTGACTTCTCAGGGAGTTTAGGGAGAAGTCAAGTCAAGACAGGGGATGGGATAGCCCAGTGGTCAGAGCACTCATTCTCCCCAAGCTAAGGTTAAGCAGCATTGAGCGTGGTTACCAAGGAAGAAAAATGGCAGGATGCTTAAGATGTTCACCTGCCAATATGTAAACCGTGAGTTTCTGGGTTCGTACCCAGCTCACCCTTTCTTCCCAGTTTGACGATAAAATCGAACTGAATGTCAGAGTCATTCGGATGAGACTATAAACCGAGGCCCCGTGTGCGAACGCACGCAGAACATCTTGTGCACACGTTAAAACCCCGTTCCACCTTTCGGAAGAGCAGGCCATCTTGTGCCAGTAGGAGCAGATGACAAAATTATTAAAAAAAACCCAGCATGCACACAGGTGTCGTTTTTAGACACCATCCCTGAGGAAAAAGAAAAATAATGGGTAGGCGCTGCACTTGTGGCGACGCTCTCTCCCAGGGGAGAGCAGCCCAAATTTCATGCAGAGAATTCTGCTGTGACATAAAGTGGTATAAAATAAAAAATAAATAAAAATAAATAACTGTGTGTGCGTGTGTGCAGGGACGGTGAACGTGCGCACACACTGCGGGGCTAGGGTGGTGAACCGTGTCAGCCGCTTCCACAAGAGCACGGGTCTGGATGATCTGGAGCAGGGGGCAGCTGGTAGACACAGCCCTGTTCTGTCCAGCAGTCCTGGATCTGCTGGTATGTGCGTGTGTGCGTGTGTGTGTGTGTGTGTGTGGGTTGGTGGGGGGTGGGGGATGGGGGGTGTGTGGGGGGTGGAGGTGGGGGTCTGGATGATCTGGAGCAGGGGGCAGCTGGTCGCCACAGCCCTGTACTGTCCAGCAGTCCTGGCTCTGCTGGTATGTACATGTGTGTGTTGGGGGGAGGGGGTGGGGGGGTGAGGGTTGGGGGTGGGGGGGTGAGGGTTGGGGTGTGGTGTGGATGGGGTAGGGGGGTGTGTATGGTGGGGGTGGGGGGTGTGTGTGTGTGTGTGTGGGGGGAAGGGGTTGTGTGTGTGTGTGTGGGGGGGGGGGGGGGGGGGGGAGGGGGTTTTGTGTGTGTGTGGTGTGTGTGTGTGTGTGTGTGTGTGTGTGTGTGTGTGTGTGTTTCTCTTCCTTTCTTTCCGTTATTTTTAAAATTTGTTTTATAGATCATTGTTTTGGGTTTGTTTTTTGTTTTCTTACATATTTTTTTTGGTATCCTCTGTATCTCACTCTCTTGCTATGAAGAGAAACACACACACACACACAACACACACACACACGCACACACACACACACACACGCACACACAGACACACACAGACACATACACACACACAGACACACACAGACACACAACACACACACACACACACACACACACACACACACACACACACACCACACACACAACACACACACCCTAACTGCCCTGTGTTTTTTATTTTTTCCCTAGGACCTCAGGACCACTACCCCAGCCTGATCCGACAGAACGCCCTCAACAACAACATGGGCAACCCCCGCCTCCCCCCCTTCCCCCACCCCACCACCATCCACCCCCTGGCCCAGATCAAATCCCAGGACATCATCGCGGGGCTGGGGGCGGGGATCAGTGGGGCCACGGCCATGCGGCCCAAATCCCCGCCCCACTCGGCCTCGGCCACTGACAGCGTGTTCAGCGTGGCCGCTGTGTTTGCCTCCCCTCGTCTCTGGCTGACCTCCTCTTCCGCCATGAGCGTGGAACGGAGTGAGTGGGGTAGGGGTCGGGGGTGAGGGAGGGGGGGAGGGGTGTGTTGGGAGTAGAGAGGTGGTATTTATTTATTTATTTATTTTATTTATTTATTATTTATTTATTTATTCTTTTATATCGAGGATAACAGAATAAGCAATCATGTGCTTTTTTTCATCCGGTCCCCGTGTGTATGCAGTTTTGTAAATATTGTCATCTGTTCCCACCGGCACACGATGGCCTACTCTTACAAAAGCGGAACAGGATTTAACGTGTGCGCAAGATGTTCTGCGTGCGTTCGCACACGGGGCCTCGGTTTAAAGTCTCATCCGAAGGACTTTTTGGGGAGAGTGGAGTCAGCACTGATGTTAACTCCAGGAAGAAAATTTCCTCGACCGGACTTGAACCTGGGTCTTCAAGTTGCCAGCGCAATGTTCTGACCACTAGGCTATCCGCCTCCAGGTAGGTGGAAGGAGTATGTCTGTGAGTGAGTGAGAGAAAGGGAGGCTTTACAAGATTCACTGCATAAAAATTCCACATGCTATCACCATTATTATAACAGTGACAGCAAATTTTACTTCAGCATCTCTTCAGGATATGATAACAATGTTTTGCTTTACAAAATGAGTGCTATAAAAAGGACATATACTATTATCATCATTATTACAACGATGACAGCAAGTTTTACTTCCATATCTCTTCAGGATAGGATAGCAAGTTTTACTTCAATATGTCTTCAAATTATGATGATAATGTTTGCTTTACAAGATTCAGTGCAATAAAAAAAAAATCCATATACCGTTGTCATCATTACAATAACAAAGCAAGTTTTACTTCAATATGTCTTCAAACTATGATAACAATGTTTGCTTTATAAGATTCAGTACTGTAAAAAATTCCATATACTGTTGTCATCATTACAATTTTGAATAACAATGATGGCAAGTTTTACTTGAGAATATCTCTTCAAGGTATGATAACGACGATGATAATGATCTCTCTTCAAGGCATGATAACACTGATGATGATGATGATAATATCTCTTCAAGGTATGATAACGACGATGATAATGATCTCTCTTCAAGGCATGATAACACTGATGATAATATCTCTTCAAGGTATGATAACGACGATGATAATGATCTCTCTTCAAGGCATGATAACACTGATGATGATGATGATAATATCTCTTCAAGGTATGATAACGACGATGATAATGATCTCTCTTCAAGGCATGATAACACTGATGATGATGATGATGATGATGATAATATCTCTTCAAGGTATGATAACGATGATGATAATGATATCTCTTCAAGGCATGATAACACTGATGATGATAATGAAAATATTTCTTCAAGGTATGACAGCGACAATGATAATAACTCTTCAAGGTATGATGATAATATCTCTACAAGGTATGATAATGATGATGTTAATGATAATATCTCTTCAAGGCATATTAACAACAATAACAACAATCATAACGATCGCTCTGTCCCCAGCATCTCCCTCAGGGAAGAAGGTGACGAGGGAGGGGCTGTTTGTGGTCAGTCAGAACGGCACCTTGGTGCAATACCTGCTGGAGCCTCGCCCCAAGGCCGTGGCCTCCAGTGAAAAGGTGTCTGAGGACATGCCTCTGGACGTCGCTGTGGTGGGCCAGCTTCAGTGGACCCTCAACAGGTGTGTGGAGGTGTGGGTGTGTAGGTGTGTGGCTGTGGGTGGGGTGGGGTGGGGAGGTGGTGTGTGGTGTGTGTGGTGGTGTGTGGTGGGTGGTGTGTGGGGGTGGGGTGGGGGGGAGGGTGTGTGTGGGTGGTGGGGTGTGTGTGGGTGTGTGTGTGTGTGTGTGTGTGGGGGGGTGGGTGTGGTGTGGTGTGTGTGTGTGTGTGTGTGTGTGTGTGTGTGTGTGTGTGTGTGTGTGTGTGTAAGTCAAAAGTCAAAGTCAAATTCAAAATTTTATTTCCAGAGGGTACATTGAGTAAGCAATAAATTTGCTTTTTTTCATTAAGCCATCTATCTAGCACAAAAAAAATTAAAACAAAACAAAACAAAAATAAAAAACCCTAAAACGACCACTTAAACAAAATGATATCCAATCCATAACACTCAAACCAATCAAAAACTTCAAATCGACAAATATATGCATTCATACATATGCATGTGTGCATTTATTTATCAATTAATTTATTTATTCTTTTATATCAAGGACAATGGAATAAGCACTCGTGTGCTTTTTTACTTCCAGTCCCGTGTGTATGCAGTTTTGTAAATCTTGTCATCTATTCTCACCAGCACACAATGGCCTACTCTTACAAAAAGCGGAACAAGATTTAACGTGTGCATATGTATGTGTGTGTGTGTGTGTATGTGCATGCGTGTGTGAATGCGTGTGTGCTTGCCTGTTTGGGTGTGCGTGCGTGTGTGTGCATATGCATGTGTGTGTACGAGCTTGCATGCATGTGTGAATGTGTCTGTGCTTGCCTCTTGTGTGTGTGTGTGTGTGTGTGTGTGTGTGTGTGTGCATGCGTGTTTGAATGCGTGTGTTGCTTGCGTGTGTGTGTGTGTGTTTCTGCATGTGTGTATGCATGTCTGTGCGTGCCTACATGCGCATGCGTGTGTGTGTGGACAGGCCGAAGAACTCCCCAGACGTGAAGGCGCCTCTGCCATGCAACAGTCCTCTGATTCAGGCCACAGACGCTGTGCTGACCCAGCAACCCACACCTGCTACTGCCGCAGGTGAGATGGGGCAGTGGCAGTGGAGGAGGAGGAGGAGGAGCAAGGATGGTGGGAAATTGCTTTCTTTTTCCCTGTGGTTTTTCTTGTGTGTGTGTGTGTGTGTGTGTGTGTGTGGTGTGTGTGTGTGTGTGTGTTGATGGGGTGGGGGTTGAGTGTGTGTGTTGTGTCAGTGGGGGCGAAGGTGGTAAGGTGGGGTTTATTTATTTATTTATTTGTTTGTTTATTTATTCTTTTATATAGAAGATAAGGGAATAAGCACTCTATGTGCTTTTTTTCATCCAGTCCCCCATGTGTATGCAGTGTAAGGGGATGTCTGTGGGGGGGTAGGGGTGTGTGTTTTGTGTGAGTGTGTGTGTGTGTGCAGGTGAGAGGAAGGGGTAGGGCTGGGGGAGGAGGAGGAGGAAGGCTGGTGGGAAATTGCTTTCTTTTTCCCTGTGGTTTTCTGTGTGTTTGTGGGGATTGGAGGGGTGTGGGGGGGGGGGGGGGGTGGATGGGGGGAAGGGGGTTGTGTGTGTTGTGTGTGTGTGTGTGTGTGTGTGTGTGTGTGTGTGTGTGTGTGTGTGTGTGTGTGGTTGTGTGTGTGTGTGTGTGTGTGTGTGTGTGTGTGTGTGTGTGTGTGTGTGTGTGTGTGTTGTTTGTGTGTGTGTGTTACGTAATTGTGTGTGTGTGTGTGTGTGTGTGTGTGTGTGTGTGTGTGTTGTGTGTGTGTGTGTGTGTGTGTGTGTGGTGTGTGTGTGTTCTGTGTGGGTGTGTATGTATGTGTGTGTGTGTATGTTATGTATGTGTGTGTGTGCTTGCATGCATAGACATGAGGCACAGTTATATTTCACCACGTGTATTACTCTTTATTCTGTGTTTTAAAAATGTATCCTGTGCAATTTTGATACACCCCTCATAGTTTCTTCGTTTGAATAAGCAGCCCAGGTCTACATATGGACAAACATTCTTAGTCCAGTTGATTGTCAGTGACTGAGAGAGGATGAAGTTTTCTAGGAGTACTGAATGAATGAAGTGTTTTACAGTCAGTGACTGGGAGAGGATGAAGTTTTCTAGGAGTACTGAATGAATGAAGTGTTTTACAGTCAGTAACTGAGAGATGATGAAGCATTGTAGAAGGAGTACTGAATGAAGCCTTGTCCCTGTTGGCAGACGCTGCAGAGCCAGGCCCGGTGACTCGCTACGACTCCAAGGACAGTCTGTCCTCTGACCACAGCAGTCGGGAAGACCAGCTGGATGAGCAGTGGCTGTCACAGGTAGGGAACTGGTATCATCACTCCTTCTGGCAGAGTACCAAGTATTGTGTGAGCAATTCACAGGTATTGAACTGAACTGACATCAGTCCTTCTGGCAGAGTACCAAGTATTGTTTTAACATTTTCTAGGTGTTGAACTGAACTGCAGTGACATCAGTCCTTTTTGTCAAGTACCAAGTATTGTTTTAACAATTCCTAGGTGTTACACCACAACAGCAGTGAAATCACTCCTCCTTTTAGAGTGTGAACTGTCATATGAGCAATTCACGGATGTTGAACACCACAGCAGTGAAATATTTTTTTTTCTTTTGGAGTAGCAAGTATTGTTTTATCAATTTGCAGGTACCGCACCACACTGCAGTGAAATTATTCCTTCTTGTAGAGTACCAAGTATTATATGAGCAGTTCACAGGCATTGCACCACAGCAGTGAATACCACTTTCAGTAATGGCAGATTTCTCTGTGTAAAGTTCAACTGCTGTCCCTGGGGAGAAGACATCCTCCATCCTACATTGCCAACACCACTAAGATCAGTGGTTTGGGAGGGTACAGGAGATTGTAGAACTCAGCAGAGACAGAGAGAGATGGCGAACCCTGGTGGCATTACTCAGAGCTCCTACCGACCACAGCGGCGATGGAGATGGTTGAAATGAATTTCGAATATCTCCTGTGTGATTTGAACCTGGCAGAGTCCATGCCTCTGAGGTTGCAGCTGTGGAAAAACACATTTAACCCTCGTAGTCCCAACCCGGGATTTGGCGGGATTAAATCATTCCCTCCCCTGAATCCCTAACCAGCATTTGCCGGGATTTACACACAGTAGTTTTCCATCACAGAGTGACCTCCACTGATCGCTACCACATGCCAAAGCTCTATCGGGCAAGAGGCACAGAACCTGCTTTGAGTTTGGAAGTAATTATAGCTGCTGGTATACATGTACTTAGAAGGAAGAAAAGGCGAGTGAGCATGTGTGCCTGACCTGATTTTGTGATGAAATGCGAAATCTAGGGGCAGTTTGTGTTCAGAGAATCTGAATGCAAGAAGGTTAACATAAACAGCGTTATTTATCATTTTTACCCCTGAAAACGTCAGAAACGGCATTATTTATCAGTCATGTTTATCCCTGAAAATGTCAGAAACAGCATTATTTATCAGTCATGTTTATCCCTGAAAATGTCAGAAACAGCATTATTTATCAGTCATGTTTATCCCTGAAAACGTCAGAAACAGCATTATGTATCAGTTATTTTTATCCCTGAAAATGTCAGAAACAGCATTATTTATCAGTCATGTTTATCCCTGAAAATGTCAGAAACAGCATTATGTATCAATTATTTTTATCCCCGAAAACGTCAGAAACAGCATTGTTTATCAGTCATGTTTTATCCCCGAAAACGTCAGAAACAGCATTATTTATCAGTCATGTTTTATCCCCGAAAACGCCAGATTGACAACGTACCCTGTTGTGTGTTGGTCAGGTGGAGATCATCACCCATACAGGGCCTCACCGGCGGCTGTGGATGGGCCCCCAGTTCTCGTTCAAGACGTACCAGAACCACACCACCATCCTGCAGCCCTCCTCCCCCTCCCTCCTCTCCCAGAGCCCTGAGAGCAGCATCCCCTCCACCATGGACATCCTGACTGACCAGTGTGACCTGGAGAGTCTGACGTGAGTGGTGTCAGAGTGTCAGAGTCAAAATTTTATTTCCAGATGGTGCATTCAGTAAGCAATAAATTTCCTTTTTTTCATCAAGACATCTACCTAGCAAAAAAACCCCAAACAAAACGAAACAAACAAACAAAAAAAAAAACACACCTAAAAAGACCACTTAAATAAAAGGATATCCAATCCATAACACTCAAACCAACCAAAAAATTCAAACTGACAACTCACCCATAATGACAATGGGACAATTTTACAACAACATGATAATGACCCATCACCACCTAAAGCAACAACACAACAACAACCAAAAACAATGAAATAAAATAAAATAAAATTTAAAATAAAACCGATTGAGAAGGATTGGGGAAAGGGGGTATCGAGGAGGAATGGAGGAACACAAACAGTCAGCCAAACAAAGACAAAGACAACACAAGTTCTACAATCAATCAAGAATCCCCACCTAATAATACTTAAAAAAAAAAAATTTCAGTCAGCTAGACTATCAAACCAATACAATAACAATTACATCAATACCAATTATCCCATCATTAAGAATATTAAAAACAACATTCATCACAAATTCTGTCAAACTGGATTAAAAAAAAAAAAAAAAAGAAAAAAAAAGAAAAAGAAGGGGACATGACAAAAAATATCAAGTCACAATGTGTGTGTGTGTGTGTGTGTGTGTGTGTGTGTGTGTGTGTGTGTGTGTGTGTGTGTGTTGTTGTGTGTATAGTGTGTGTGTGTGTGTGTGTGTGTGTGTGTGTGTGTGTGGTGTGTGTGTGTGTGTGTTTGTGTGTTATGTGTGTTTATTTATTTAATTAATTAATTAATTTAAATTTATTCTTTTATATCGAGGATAATGGAATAAGCACTCATGCGCTTCTTTACATCCAGTCCTCGTGTATGCAGTTTTGTAAATTTTGTCATTCATTCCCACTGGCACACAATAGCGTACTCTTCTGAAAAGCAGAACGGGTTTTAACATGTGTGGAAGATGTTCTGCATGCATTTGCACATAGGACCTTGGTTTAAAGTCTCATCTGAAGGACTTTTGGGGAGAGTACTGAAGTTGGATGCCCTGGGCTTGACTTGTCAGGCGCTTAACAGCAGCACAACGCATTTTTTCACTGATAAGACAGACAACAATAGTTGCTGTCTGAGCGTTCGACGATGATGATGAAGAAGCAGCAGAAGAAGAAATGATTGACACCATCATTTTCACCTTGTTGAATGCAGTCTTTTGAATCAGACGATAAACCAAGGTCCCGTGTGTTACACATAATTATTTAGTGCACGTAAAAGAACCCATGGCAACAAGAGGGTTGTCTCTGGTAAAATTCTGTAGAAAAAAAAGCCACTCTGATAGGGAAACAAATACACTTGCAGACAGGAAAAAGAAAGTGGCCACACACTCTCCCAGGGGAGAGCAGCCCGAATTTCACGCACAGAAATCTGCTTTGACATAAAATGGTATTAATAACAGTGGACAAATAAATAAATAAATAAATAAATAAATAAATAAATAAATAAATAAATAAATAAATAAATAACAATACAGTGACTGAAGTGTGTGATGGAAACTGTGTTTTCAGCCTTCAGCCCACACGCTCCAGCCCCATGGCTATGCCAGTGGCCCGCCCCGCCTATCGCCGCTCTTCCAACTCTGACCACATGCCCTCCCTGGTCGCTCTGCAGGGGCCCTGCTGATTGAAGCCGGTCAGTCACGCTCTGGGGCAGTGTAGTGCAGTGTATTCCTTAGTGCCTTAGCTCCTAGTCATTGTAGTGTGTTGATTGTATTCCTTAGTTCCTAGTCATTGAAGTGTAGTGTATTCCTTAGTGATTAGCTCGTAGTTATTGTAGTGTGTTGATTGTATTCCTTAGTGCCTTAGCTCCTAGTCATTGTAGTGTGTTGTATTCCTTAGTGACTTAGTTCCTAGTCACTGTAGTGTGTTGATTGTATTCCTTAGTGCCTAGTCATTGAAGTGTAGTGTATTCCTTAGTGACTTAGTTCCTAGTCATTGTAGTGTGTTGATTGTATTCCTTAGTGCCTAGTCATTGTAGTGTGTTGATTGTATTCCTTAGTACCTTAGTTCCTAGTCATTGTAGTGTGTTGATTGCATTCCTTAGTGACTTAGTTCCTAGTCGTTGTAGTGTGTTGTATTCCTTCGTGCCTTAGCTCCTAGTCATTGTAGTGTGTTGATTGTATTCCATAGTTCCTTAGTTCTTAGTCATTGTAGTGTAAAAGGTAAAAGGTAAAGGTGTCCCATAGCCTATGTGGTTGTTGGAGAGTGAGGAGTCAGAGACCTCAGCTTCTCCAGGGGCCAGCATGTTGAGGGCGGCACCCATCTTCTGAGCTATCCCTTCCTTAGTGTCTTAGGTCCAAGGTTTTAACCTTTAGCGCGCTGCAGGCGCATCGTGTCGCCGAACGAATTATTTCCCTTGCATCTGCAGGCGCACTGTGTCGCCGAACATAGGGTGTTTAAACTTCGCGGTTCATTGGCTGAGATTCCCTTACTATTAATAGCAATAGACGTCACTTTCGATTCAAACGAGGCTAGAGTTTCCTCTGCTGGCAGCCATTTGCATTTTCTTCAACACAACACGCGACAGTGAATTTTTGAAAAATAAAAATCAACTTTCGGGATTTGTCCATCACCAAAATGGCGGACACCGATTCGGAACGATTTTTGCTGGAAATATCCATCGAATCTGACTTAGAAAATGATTTAGAAGGCTTCAAACTTGTTAGAATAGACTTTGAAGTGACGGTAAGTGATCTAGGTCACAGTAATAGTGTTTCAAGTGAGATCGATGATGATCGCGAATACGATGTACCAAGCGGCCGTAAATATTTGTCACTGGCCGGTATCATGGAAATTTTTGGTCGAAATGAGATGCCTGATGGTATTTCTGAAGGAAAAGTGTTTTATTTGTTTATAACCGATAAAATTATCACTTTGAGACTGACTGAAGTGCCACAGTCCGATAGAAAATGATCGCGAAGACGATGTTCGTAATCGCCATGAAAACTTTTCGCGGATCGACTTCGACGAAACTTTTGGTCCAAAGGAGATACTTCGTGCTATTTATAAGGAATAACTGTTTTGTTTACTTCTAAAAGACGACATAATCACTTTATTAGTGACTGAAGTACAACAGTTTGGTAGATAGCACACAAAAACTCCATTCAAAGTGAAAAAATAGTAAGTCAACACGGTTCCGGTTTTTGTTTTTATGTCTGTTTTTTTTTTTTTTTCAATGTCAAAACATGCATGCAGAACATATTGCCTTATATGAAAACATTCCTCATCCATTCTTTTATTAATATAACAAAATATCAAGTCTCTACATTAAATTCATCCACTTTTATAAAGGTTCTAAACAAGTAGGTGCTCTCAGTTTTTGGTAACCGGAAAAAGAATGCAGGGAGAGAGGAAAGCGGTCACCAAAGAACACAGGGTGCTAAAGGTTAAAGAATGCAAAGTTATGGTGTGACTCTGAAAACTGTTCATTTATTCATTTATATTGAGGTTGGTGGACGCTATAGATGAGTAGTTAAGACACTTCGACTTCAATCCCATGGGTCCATGAAGTCATGGATTCGAATTTTGGTTGCATCTTTGTGAGATCAAGAACTATTTATTTTTGAAGGGGGGGGGGGGTTGTCTACAGTGGTTGGGTTGGGATTTAAAATTTTTTTTTTTAATCTGCACTGTTTTTCTGTTATGCATGGGACATAGATTCATTTGTTAAATAACCTCTCTCTCTCTCTCTCTCTCTCTCTCTCTCTCTCTCTCTCTCTCCTCTCTCTCTCTCTCTCTCCTCTCTCTCTCTCTCCTCTCTCCCTCTCTCTCTCTCCCCCTCTCCCTTCCCCCCCCTCTCAGATGAGACTTTAAACTGAGGGCCCGTGTGCTAACACACAGAGAACATCTTGCACACACATTAAATCCTGTTCCGCTTTTTGTAAGAGTAGGCCATTGTGTGCCGGTGGGAACAGATGACAAGATTTACAAAACTGTATACGCACGGGGACTGGATGTAAAAAAACAACAACACACAAGTGCTTATTCCATTATCCTCGATTTAAAAGGATAAATAAATAAATAAATAAAAAGTGGTAGTAGTAGTAGTAGACACCCATCAGTCTCAGAAGACGATGGAGTTGCGCTCTAGTCTTTAGAGTGCAAAACCTGGGTAAGTAAGTATGGAGGGCAAGCTGTTACCCATGCAGCAGACCCCCCCCTTCCACGCCACTGGAATGATCCATTGGAAAGGCAATGACCGATACGAATGGTTCCAGTACCGTTGCAGGAGCTGCCAGAACGTTGCCATATACAGCCCCGAGCCGCCCTGGGGACTCCAACTCCCCGATTTTTCCTCAGGGATGGTGTCTAAACACGACACCTGCGTGCATGCTGTTTTTTATAATTTTGTCATCCGCTTCTACTGGCACACAATGGCCTGCTCTTCCGAAAGGCGGAACGGGGTTTTAACATGTGTGCAAGATGTTCTGCGTGCGTTTGCACACAGGGTCTCGGTTTATAGTCTCATCCGAATGAAAATAAATAGATAAATACATAGAAAAATCTCTGTGTGTATGGTCATCCAAACCGCAGGCAGCTTTGACCAGTCCCCCAACCTGAACGATGTGATGTGTGGCTGGGCCGAGTCCAACATCGCTCGACAGCCGCTGGGCAGCGAAGAGGAGGACGACAAGTTGCGTAACTCTCTGGCCGAAGCCATGGTGGAGGCCTCGTCTTCCCTTGGGGATAGCGGGCCTGCCTCCGCCCGTGTGGACAGTGAGTGGTGGTGTAGGGATTTGAAGGGGGTAGAGTGTGGGGGTAGTGTGTATTCGTTCTTGTATTAAACATCTGTTCACTGTAAGCGATATTAGACGATATTAGGGTTAGTGTGTGTAGTAGTAGTAATTCTTCAGTTTAATGTCCTTCCACTAAATAGTGATGTCAGACAGGGAAGTGTATAATGTGTGTGTGTGTGTGTGTGTGTGTGTGTGTGTGTGTGTGTGTGTGTGTGTGTGTGTGTGGTGTGTGTGTGTGTGTTGTGTGTAGGGGGGTGCACAAAGCTAATCATTGGCAATAAACAAACATAAATCAGATTAAGCATAAACAAGCAACTTTGAAAAGGAAGAAATAACAACTCAAACACTAACTTGGCAATTCCTACAACTAATAAACTTCAAGTACTACAAGTATCTGATAATAGGACTGTGAGTTAAAGACAATACAATATCTTTCATCAGAGAGGCATCTTTAAGAATTTGGTCTAAGCGAAGGGCTGGGAAGGTAGGTAAAAAGGTTTTCAGATCTCGACATTGTAAAAGAATATGAGCATTGGTAAATGTTTCACCACAGATACATGTCGCTGTTTTTGAAAATTTAGATCTAAAAGCATTGAGTTAGTGTGTGTGTGTGTGTGTCAAAGTCAAAGTCAAAGTCAAAGTCAAGTCAAAATTTTATTTCCAGATGGTTCATTGAGTAAGCAATAAATTTGCTTTTTTTCATCAAGCCATCTATCTAGCAAAAAGAAACAACAACCCCAAAACAAACAACCCTCCCCCCAAAAAAAACACTTAAACAAGTGTGTGTGTTGAATAAGTGTGTGTGTGTGTGTGTGTGTGTGTGTGTGTGTGTGTGTGTGTGTGTGTGTGTGTGTGGTGTGTGTGTGTGTGTGTGTGTGTGTGTGTGTGTGTGTGTGTGTTGTGTGTGTGTGTGTGTGGTGTGTGTGTGTGTGTGTGTGTGTGTGTGTGTGTGTGTGTGTGTGTGTGTGTGTGTGTGTGTGTGTGTGTGTGTGTGTGTGTGTGTGTGTGTGTGTGTGTGTGTGTGTGTGTGTGTTGTGTGTGTGTGTGTGTGTGTGTGTGTGTGTTGTGTGTGTGTGTGTGTGTGTGTGTGTGTGTTGTGTGTGTGTGGTGTGTGTGTGTGTGTGTGTGTGTGTGTGTGTGTGTGTGTGTGTGTGTGTGTGTGGGTAAGTGTGTGTGTGTGTGTGTTGTGTGTGTGTGTGTGTGTGGTGTGTGTGTGTGTGATGGGGCTGTAGGAGTCTGTAGTCTTTCTTTTTTGTTTTTTTTGTGTGTGTTGATGTGTAGGTTTTGTGTATTTTGTAAATGCATGTACTGTTTTTTAGATGATGTTGTCTCATATTTGATTCCCACACTCAAATCAGTCCAACTTGAAGAGAATGTTACATAGAATAATGTAGAAAAAGTAGTAACACCATTCAATGAATAAAACAAAAATGTGTGTGTGTGTGTGTGTGTGTGTGTGTGTGTGTGTGTGTGTGTGTGTGTGTGGTGAGAGAAGAGAGAGAGAGATGAGAGAGAGAGAGGAGGGAGAGAGAGAGAGAGAGAGAGAGAGAGAGAGAGAGAGAGAGAGAGAGAGAGAGAGAGAGAGAGGACAGATGTTGTTATCCTTGTCACACATATTGTCATAATCATCACACACCCTTGTCCGATGGCTGTGCCCACAGCACACAAAAGGGGGGCTCATGCCCCACACTGCGAGCAGAATATCAATGTGTCCTACATATCAGCGGGCAGTAGCGATGAGGATGATGATGAAGAGTACCATTTCACCCCTTGCAATTCGGAAGGTATCCTTCCACCCCTCCCCCTTCTCCCCAAAGTTCCTGTTAGTGTTGCAGTTCGTTTGTGGTTGATCAAAACAGCATGAATCTGCTTGATTGATTGAAGCAAGATGTTTTATGAAATGTTTGATTTTGAGAAAAATGGGGGGGGGGGGGGGGTTATGGTTATGAAGATTGTTTTTTTACTTGAAAAAGAAAACTAAAGAAAAAAATAACACAACAGTTTTTAACGAACGTATGAACATTTTTTACTTAAACCCCCCAAACCAACCTTGTCATTTTGCAACTAATGAAGATTTTTTTAAACTCTGAAAAAAACCAAACCATCTAACTTTTGAATCATGTGAAGATTTCTTTCTTTTTTTTTAACTTTAAAAAATCTATTTATTTTTGTAACTTATAAAGATTTTTGACTTAGAAAAAAAAACTGTTGTTTTTGCAGCATATGATGATTGTTTAACTTTGAGAAAAAAAAAGCGGGTGTTGATTTAACAATTTCTGAAGATTTTTGTTGTCTGTTTTCTTTGCGTACGCATGTTGTGTGCAAAAACCTCTGTGCTGAATCTTATTTGCATGCTGTTCATCATTCGTGAGCTGATTACCGTAAAAATGATTGTTTATTTGCATGCTGCTTATCTCCTCATTTCTTCATCTTATTCACTTTTTTTTTTTTTACGTTGTATTTGGTTTTTGTTTTATTTCTGGAGCGATTTTTATTTGTTTTCTTGAACTGCTACTGTTCCACATCAATACTGACTCAGCTATATCCATGCATGTTAGGATGTAGTATATATTGGTGATGTGAAAAAATGGGGGCATAGCAATGATTATTTTATGGTCTTTTTTATCCCAACTAGAGCTCCAAGGTTTACCTATGATGAGATTTTTGCATGTAAAGGTAAAAAAAAAGGAAAAGGTGTCCCATAACCTATGTGGTCATAGGGGAGTGAGGCATCAGAGACCTCAGCTTCTCTAGGGGCCAGCATATTGAGAGTAGCATCTATCTCCTCTCCTCTCCCTGCTTTACCTTCCCAGACCCTAAAGAGGGCAGGTACCCATTTACAGCTGGGTGAACTGGGCGTGTACTGAACTGTACTGAAGCCAAGGCATATGAAAGGTCACCCAACCAATTGGTAACCACGCCGATGCTGCTTAACCTTAGCTTGGAGAAAGCGAGTGCTCTGACCACTGAGCTATTCCATTCTCAATTTTGCATGTACAACTGTTTTTGCCCACCATTAAGGCTACGGCCATAGTAAACCCGGCCCGTCCCGTTGTTTCGACGGCCGTCTCTTTGACGGGAGAACGGATCCGTCAAAGCGGCCATAGTCAACCCGGCCCGTCTCTTTCTGACAATATGGTAACCCCGAGACTGCGAGTGACGCAAAAATGAGGCTGCCGCGGTGACGCAAATCGACAGAAAATAGTTCGACATAAAAAGTGTTTTTACGTAAAATCTCCCCCCAAAACTTTTATCAAAACCATTGGAATGTAATCGGGAAAGGTTAATTTACTAGTTTGTGTAGTCAGAATTTTTGAAGCACCATAAATAAGTTTTTCTTGATTATTTTCCTTTCCGTCGACCCGGCAAACGGACGTGTTGCTCGAACGTCAAAACGACGGGTTAAAAAGAACGGGCCGGGCCGGGTCTACTATGGCCACGCTCAGCCGTTTTCAGTGACGCCACAGAGTAATTCAGCCGGGCAGCATTTTTCACCCGGCCCGTCGTTTTGACGCCGTCAAAACGACGGGTTTACTATGGCCGCGGCCTAAGGCAGCTTCATTCCGACTTTGGGGATGATGTCCAAACATAACACTATTGTG
>CM060342.1:31680439-31692939 GCA_030674155.1 Stramonita haemastoma
TGTTGAGTGTGTATCATCATATATTATATTATAATAGTATTACATGTTTTCTTGGGGCAATAACCAGTAGAAGTTGAGGCAAGCAAGGGAAAGTAATGGTAAAGTGATTTATAAGAGTTGTCTGTCTTTGTCTCAGTGCTTTGGTTTGAATACTTGCTCCCTGTAGTGGCATCCCCCCCCCCCCCCCAGCACCCTCCTTCCCCCAACCTCCCTCCCCAAACCCTGTACCCAATCAATTAATAGCTTCCACAACAAAGAAAAATCCAAACTCTGCCCCCCCCCCCCCCCCCCCCCCCCCCCCCACCTTCTCCCCTTTTTGTAATCTTGAAAAAAAAAAAAGTTCACAATTTCCAAAGTGTTGTCTAGGTGTGTGTTGCATGAAAAAGAGGACTGACTGAATGATAAACACATAGGGGTAATTTCCTGATATGAGTATTAACTCATGAACATAAGGATTCTGTACAGTTAAGGGTTTGGGGATTTTTCTAATTAGTAGTATTTTTTTTTCTTGTTGTTGTTGTTGTTGTTGTTGTTGTTGTTAGTGAAAGTTGAGGTTGGGGGTTGTGAATGTCAGGTTTCTTGTTCTAGTATTTTCAGTATCCATTTTTTTGGTGGGTTTTTTTTTTTGGTGCTGAGGATTCATTTTGGGGTTTTTGTCTTAATTGCCTGGTTTTTGTTGTTGTTCCAGAAATTGTTGTCCATCAGTCATCATGGCTTTTTAGGGGTGGGGGTGGGGGGGGGGGTTTAGTGGTTAGAGCGATGAGCTTGTGATCTGACAGGCTGGGTTCGAACCCCTTACCAAGGTACCCGTTGGAGGGGATTTTCCCCCATGGGAGTTTTCATGTGTATCCACACTCCACACCCCTGAAAGTCCTTCGTGAGGCTATAAACCGAGGTCCCACATGTGAACGCATACAGAACTTTATGCACACATGTTAAAACTTGTTCTGCCTCTCAGAAGAGTAGGCCAGTGTGTTCCAGTTGGAACAGATGACAAAATTCAGAAAACGCATGCACACTGGTGTCGTGTTCAGACATCGTTCCCTGAAGTCGGAATGGGGCTGCCTCAGTGTAGGGCTAAAAGGGGCGTCCACAAAATTCTGGCCATGGGTGAACCTTGCATCTGTAGATGAGAAACAAAGTTTTGGGGGTTTAAATTGTGTGTTTTATCTTGTATTGTGGGGTTTTTGGTCGTTGTCGCAAGACAACAGTTGCCCGGTTTATGGTACATGCATTGAATAACAAGTTCATATTTTTCTAAACATGTGTGTACTTTTGCTCGTTTGAAAGTGTTGATGCAATAATTTAACACAAACATACATGTAAGCACACTCATACACGCACGCGCAGTCAAGACAGAGACACACACACACCTACCTCTACACACTCACACAGACACACACACACTTTTGAACCCCCCCCCCCCCCCAAAAAAAAAAAGAAGAAAAAAAAAAAGAAAGAAAAATTGCTCCAGGGCAAAGCAGTATGTTTATATACTTACATAGCAGTGAATACTTACAATGTACAATGTAAAAATTCTGTCATACACTGAAGTAAATGAGAGTTGCGTGCTTGAATATTAATAATTGATAGATAGACTGAATGGTTGGTTGATTGATTCATTGGCCCATGATTCAAATTTGTCAAGTTTTTGTTTACTTGATCTTTGATTCTTTTCTTTATGATCAGTAAAGTGTACTATCTTCCTGTGTTTGAAGTGAAGTGTTAGTGATTTGCGGTGTGAAAGACAGGGTGGGGGGGGGGGGGGGGGGAGAAAGATAGTGAAGTGGAAGAGGTCTTTTTAGAGAGAATAAAAAAAAAAAATCAAAAAAAAGTGTGTGATGAAGCTCGACTGTGTGGTCCCAGTCTTCCAGTGAGCTCACAGCACACTCGCTCTCCTATATGACTCTAATGGGATTCGAACCTGTGACCTTCCAGCCTGAAGCCTGAGGCGCTAACCACTGTGCCATGGCGGCTGGTCACATACACAAAATATCACCTTTGGTGAATAAGGACCTTTTAGCCAAGGAACAAAAACAACCACCACCACCACAACAACAACAATCCCCTTACTAGTGCCAACTCCATCCCCTATCGGTCCTTAAGATGAGACTGTAAACACAGACGTAACAAACATCTTGTGCACATGTTAAAGACTCCCTCTATCCTTTGAAGCAGAACAGATCTGGTCAGCATAAGCTTGTGACAGTACACAGACGACACAAACATGCCCAGCATGCATAATATGCCCTAAGAGATGGGTGGGCTCTGCTAGGTTCATCGTTCCCAACACACACTGCCTGAACAAGAAAAAAAATTCGGGACAGTGCCCTAATGACTTCTCAAGGAGTTGAGAGAAAAGTTGGTATTACTGTGTTTTTACTAGATATGTAATCCAAGAAGTCGGAATGTGGCTACCTTAATGGTGGGCAAAAACGATTGTGTATGCAAAAGTCTCACCCTCGATGACCCTCAGAAACTCGAGCCGATGAATGATCCCCCCCCCCCAAAAAAAAACCAACAACAAAAACAACAACAACCAACACAAACCAAACAACAATAAAAACAACACCATCACTATGTCTTTGTACCTCTAGTCTAGTTCACAAAGCATTCTCAGTCTGTCTAGAAGAGAGGGAGTGGTCCAACTGCCAACACTTAAAAATGAAAAATCCCATTAGCTTATGCACACTACTAGCTCAGTTGTAGTTGATGTGCGTTCCTCAGCTTAACACTCTGGGGCGACTCCCTCAGCCAACCTGGGAATTACGGGAGATTGAAATTGCACACTGAATGAGAAGTTTGCGTGTACGACTATTTTCAAGTACCTCGCCGGCACCATACAGGCAGCCATACTCCGACTTCAGAGGTTTTTTTTTTTTCTCCTTTAAAGGAGGTGCAGGTTGTTATGTTAAGAGGTTGTCATGGCTGAAGGCAATCTCATCACATTTTACATGACATCTTAGTGTAGGCCTTGACAATTAGCTGACATCAATAACTGACACAGCTTTTGGCCTGGGCCAAACTAGCTCAGTGTGATGTGCCAAAAGCTTTGGTATTGACAAAACTTTGAACTGAAAACAAAACAAAACAAAACAAAAAAGACATCAGGCGCGGTTCAATTCAAGGGAAGCTACTAAGCTATTCACATTCTTTTTATCTAGAGTAGTTTCCCTTTGACCATAAACGCATGTTTCGTGTGGGGATTGTACCAAAAAAAAAAAGCCGTTTTCCAACAAAGGAAAGTCAGCTTCTGTCCTGTGCTAGGACATCTTTTTTGTCTTCTTCTTTGAAGCAGTATGTATACTAACACCCGACTTCAAACTGATTGACAAAGCTCATGGAAATTTTCCTTCAGTATGAAAGAAACCAGTTTCCCCAGGAGATGAAAGTCATTGATGTAACAGTGTATGAAAAAAAAAAAAAAGCGCTTTAATAAAATTTGGAACCTCGCCCCCCCCCCCCCCCCCCCCCTCCAACACACACACACATACGCCACAGGAATGTATGGGGCCATTTTATGGATTTCAAAAGTACAACACATCAAACTTGCTAATCATGATATTATTATTATTATTATTATTATTATTATTATTATTATTATTATTATTATTATTATTATTATTATCATTATCATCATCATCATCATCATCATCATATAGTATTAGTATAGTATATAGTATTATTTTATCTTTTTCTGTAAGTACATCGAAATGGTTTTTTGGTTTTTATTTGTTTTTAAAACCCAGCAATAATGGTCAAAGCTATAAATGGATAGGCCAATTTTACTGCGACTCAAAGTCAAAATCAAAATTTTATTTCCAGATGGTACATTGAGTAAGCACATTTGCTTTTTTTTTTTTTTCCATCAAGCCATTAAGATAGGAAGTTAAACACATCTAAACTCCAATTCTGTTCTCCCCACTTATTCCCACTTGCTTCTGGTGATGGGAAAGTGGCGATTTGTTTGTTAGCGTGCAGATGACTTAAATCTATAGGCACACTATCTACTCTCTGGGGGTTTAAGGCCAATCAGCTCTGCAGCCCAGGTAGGCTACACTTCACGAAGTTTAGTGTAAATCATGGAATGGGATTCAACATGTCAAAAATTATGTCTGTTAATCGGTGATGTTTTTTTTTTTTTTTTTTTTCTCTTTTATTTCTTCGAGGTTTTTTGGGTTTTTTTTTGGTTAATCGCTGATGTATTAACAAACCAAAGCGGCGGACGCTACAGCTGACTGGTTAATTCAGACCGTTCAACTGCAATCCCATGGGTTCATGAAGTCGTGGGTTCGAATCTCGGCGGTGTCTGGTGAATTCAAGGTAGGGTATTTCTACCATCTCCCAGGTCAATTTCAAGTGCAGACCTGCCAGTGTTTTAATTCCCTTCGTGTATATGCAGGTGCATAGGGTTAAACATGAACATTAAAGATTTCGTAATCCATGTGAGTGTTCGGTGGGTTACGGAAACACGAATATACCCAGCATGCGTCCTCGAAGTCTGAATGCGGCTACTGCCATGGTTGGCAAAAAACGGTCGCATACACAAAATTTCGCCATTGGTGAACCCCCCCCCCCCCCCCCCCTACCCCAATAAAAAAACAAACAAACAACAAAACCCAACCCACGTTTATTTTGAAGCTCCTTTTTGAAATGAAAACAGCGGCAGTTACATATCAGTAGCAAACACACACACACACACACACGCACACGCACACCACACACGCATGCACGCGCGCGCGCGCGCGTCTTAAATCCCTTTTCAGTGGATATAATTATGTTAAAACACACACACACACACACACACACACACACACACACACACACACACACACACACACACACACACCAACACCGTCTAAAACCACTTTTCAGTGGATGTATGTTAAAACACACACACACCACACACACACAACACACACACACACACACACACACACACACACACACACACACGTCTAAAACCACTTTTCAGTGGATGTATGTTAAAACACACAGACACACAGACACACACAACATACATGATCCATCCCCCTACCCCCACCCCATCCACCTCCACCCCTCTCCCTCCCCCCTACACCCCCCCACACCACAACCCCCCTCCCCACCCACACACACACACACACACACACACACACACACACACACACACACACACACACACACACCACGCACCACCCCCCCCCCCCCCCCCACACACACACCACACACACCACAACCCCCCCCCCCCCCCCACCCCACACCACACACACACACGCACGCAAAGTCATGACAGAGTAGAGCAGAGCAGACAGGGAGTGTATACATGTCTAAAGTCTCTATTGCCAACAACTACTAAACGTTGCCTAGCTATGAAGCATAGGGGCGCCGAGAGGTAGTCATTTAAGAGAGTGCCCCACGATAGTTTATTACGGCGGCTAGCCCACCATGTTTTATGGCAAGAGGGTCTACCAGACTGATTGATACACGTGCGCGTGTCTGCACATAGGTAGGTTATACTTATACGTAGGCTAGGCCTATAGTTACAGCCTGCGCGTGCGTTCGTGCATGCATGCACATGCACACACGGTAGGGGGACGGATAGCCTAGTGGTTAGAACATTGCGCTGGCAATTTGACGACCCGCGGGTTCGAGTTCCGGTCGTGGAGATTTTTCTCTGGAGTTAACATCATGCTGACTCCACTTTCCCCCAAAAGTCCTTCGGATGAGACTTTAAACCGAGGCCCCGTGTGCGAACGCACGCAGAACATCTTGCACACACGTTAAATCCTGTTCCGCTTTCGTAAGAGTAGGCCATCGTGTGCCGGTGGAACAGAGGGCATTTACAAAACTGCATACACATGGGGACTGGATGAAAAAAGCACATGAGTGCTTTATTCATTATCCTCGAATAAAAGAATAAAAAATCAAATCAAAATGAATCGATAAACCACAGGGATTGAAGTTAAAACGTTTAAACCACTCTGCTACAGGTCTGCCACATGTTCATTATGTTGGCAACGTGTGCAGTATGTTGTTAGCAGTGTGCACAAGCTGCCTTCTTACACCCAAGTCAAGTAGGTAAAAGGTAAGGTAAACATGTTCCCATAACCTGTGTGGTCGTGGGGGAGCTGAGGCGTCAGAGACCATGGCTTCTCTAGGGGGCCAGCATATTGAGGGCGGCGCCCATCTCCTCTCCCTCGCTGCTTTTACCATCCCTGACCCTAAAGAGGGCAGGTACCCATTGACAGCTGGGTGAACTGGAGGGACCGTACTGAAACCAAGGCGCGCAAACGGTCACCCATCCAACTGGTAACCATGCTGGACACTGCTTTAACTTGACTGGGGGGGAAAGCGAGCGCTCTGACCACTTAGCTACCCCGCCCCCTGTAGTACAAAATAAAATAAAGAACGAAGAGGACCAACAACAGTCCCAAGCTGAGGTCATTCACTCACGGCAGATTATTTTCACGGTGGTCGTGTGAACCGGCTCCGCAGACTGCAGTGACTTGTCTGCACCCAATGAAATCAGTCGCAAAAGTAACGGTTTGTGACATAGTTGGCGCCCACCGGTATAAAACCTGAACGGGGATGTAACTTCTTCCAAGTTTCCACTAAAGATTGGTATAACCAAGGGAGAGGGGGGGGGGGGGGGAAGAGAGGAAAGAAGAAGGAGAAGAAGAAGAGGAAAAAAAAAGAGAAGTGTACGTACCATCTTAATATAGGCCTATTTAATTTGCGAGTGGTGCTTGATATAGTGTGTGTGTGGTGTGTGTGTGTGTGTGTGTGTGTGTGTGTGTGTGTGTGTGTGTGTGTGTGTGTGTGTGTTTCTTCTTCGTCTTCCAACATTCAGACAGCTACTATTATTGTCTGTCATATGAGCGAAAATGCTTTGCACTGCCGTTAAACGCCTGACAAGTCAGGCCCAGCGCATCCGACTTCGTCATGGAAGAGAATCATTATATTTTAAGACTTTTCCGGGGGGAAAATGCAGCAGAATGGACCAAGAAGGCAGAAAATAAACGAGAAGGAAATGTCAGGAAGAAAAGAAACAGGGCGGAAACAAAGAGAGGGATGGAAAAGAGGGAATTCCTAGCACAGAATTTCCAGAAGGTGGGGATGCTGTTTTATACTGACAGGCCCCCGGTATTCACACGGGGGATATTTTTGAGACAAGATGCTATGCATTCAAATGAGATCATAGTTAATAGTCTCATGAAGGGGTTAGAGCGTTGCGCTCGCGATTTGACTGTCCGGGAGCGAACCCGGGTTCAAGCCACCACCGATATTGCCCATCCGGTGTGATTTTTCCCCCCTGGAGTTAACATCAGTGCTGAGTGCTCTTCCCTGAAGGTATTTTGGATGAAACTATAAACCGAGGCCCAATGTACGAACATGTACAAACTGTCTTGCACACACGTTAAAACCCTGTGGGGGTAACCATCAAGCATCTGCTTCTGGAGTGTCGAGATGTCCAGGATATTAGGCACACGCGTTTTACTGCAGATCCTTTTTCGGGATGTTCGACCGGACACCATTTTTAACTTCCTGAGAGAATCTGGCTTTTCCCGTCTGATATGAGTGTAAGTGTTATTGTTATTGTCAGTCACTAAGAACAGGGTTATTTAAAGGAATCTGGTTTTGGTTTTGATCTCATTTTGTGGTTGATTGATGTGTTTCCCACAATGTGGTGCCCGCCCCGGGATGCCCCGTATGTTTGACCAGGGAGTCGATAGAGGGATGGACAGCAGAGTTGGTTTTATACTCTTTTTTTTAAAAATCTGTATTTAGTTGCACAGTTTTATTCTGAGATTTTAAAATTTGACGAGGTGACAGCCCCGATATGACTTGTGTGGTCGGCGGGGCTATAAACAACATGATTGGATTGGGTTACATTGAATTGGGTTGGACTTTAAACCCGTTCTGCCTTTCGGAAGAGATGTCCATTTGTGCAGGTAAGAACGGATGACAAATGTATAATAAAAACACCAAAAACCCCCACCTCCGTATGCACACTGGTGTAGTGTTTAGACATCACCGCCCGAAGTCGTAATGCAGCTACCTCAATTAATGGTGGACAAAAACGATCGCACGTATATAAAACTCCCACCATTGCTGAACCTAGGAGCTGTAGTCGAGTAACTTAAATAAAAGGTTTTATCTAAAAGACTTTTCAAGAGGGAAGTGGAGAGAGTATCATTACTAACTTCATGGGAAAAAGAAAAAAAACAACACCCTCTTCTCAAACAGACACCTCAGAGACTGGAACCTTCACTCTCAGTTCTGTCAGTTGACGTGTTCGACATTTTAACCACCAGGTTCTGTCTCTCACGCCTGAAATGACGAACTGGGAACACCAGACAAAATTCAGTTAAGGAGCCCCCTTTTTTCATCTTGTTCTCTTATTTTCACATCTCGGTGATAAGGGACCCCAACTCTGGCAGCCCGTGTTATCAGCTATCCACAAAGGCCTAAAGCAGATACACAGACAACATATGGAGATAGCGACGGAAACGTACAGCCATATTGCTCACAAAGGCTTCCGCCATCTTGTTACCAGAGCTGTAAATTGTCGCACTTTGTGGGCAATAAAACCTGCCGCCAGAGGGCATCTGCGTCAAAGCTGACGCCATCTTATCAATGATCTGTGCGGCAGGAAATTCCACCATTTTGTTTGCTCTTTGTTTTTGTTTTTTTTCCCCCTCCATAAACCTGTACCATTTTCTTTTCCTGTTGAAAGAAGACTGCACTGAGGGACAACAAAACGGAAATGTTGAACTTGTAAGGCAAGCAAAGAATATGAACTCTTAAGTGTAGTGTGTGCTTGGTGATGCACCCACACACACACACACACACACACACACACACCGCGCGTGCATTCGAACATGAGTATGAGAGAGAGAGAGAGAGAGAGAGAGAGAGAGAGAGAGAGAGAGAGAGAGAGAGAGAGTTTATTCTGTGACGTACCCACGCTGTTTTGGAGGTCATCATCGAGGGACAAACAAACAAAAACAACAAACAACCCATGTGGCACTTCTCCCATGACAGTGGAACACTTCCTCCAGACCTGTCCAACACACCAAAACCTGAGTGAAGGCCGATATCTGGCCTACTGACCTGCCGATCAGGGACTAGCTCCTCAGACCCCTGAAGGCCCTGGGTGTACCACAGCATTCGCCAGGGCCTCTGGAGGGGCTGTCTGAGCATTCTACGAAGAAGTAAAAATACTTTGTCAGGACTGCTGAGGTCTTCAGACCGTGTTTCTTCAGGGAATGCTCTGGTCTTCAGAATGTATTTCTTCAGAAATGCTGTTGTCTTCAGAACGTACTTTTCCCAGGAAGCTGTGGTCTTTACAACGTATTTCTTCGGGAATGATCTGGTCTTCAAACACGTACTTTTCCAGGGATGTTATGGTTTTTAAAATGTAGGCCTACTTCTTCAGGAACGCTGTGGTTTTCAGAACGTATTTCTTCGGGAATGATTTGGTCTTCATAAACGTACTTCTTCAGGAATGCTCTGGTCTTCAGAAACGTACTTCTTCAGGAATACTGTGGTCTTCAGAACGTACTTTAGGAATGCTATGGTCTTTAAAACGTACTTCTTCAGGAATGCTCTGGTCTTCAAAACGTACTTCTTCAGGAATGCTGTGGTCTTCAGAACGTACTTCAGGAAATGCTATGGTCTTTAAAACGTATTTCTTCAGGAATGCTGTGGTCTTCAAAACGTACTTCTTCAGGAATGCTGTGGTCTTCAAAACGTAGTAGGCACCCATCAGCCTCGGAAGACTATGGAGTTGCGCTCTAGTCTTTAGAGCGTAAAGCCTGGGTAAGTAAGTGTGGAGGGCAAACTGTTACCCATGCAGCAGACCCCCCCTCTCCACGCCACTGGAATGATCCATTGGAAAGGCAATGACCAATACGAATGGTTCCAGTACCTCGCAGGAGCCACCAGAATGTTGCCATATACAGCCCCAAGCCACCCTAGGACTCCAACTCCCCGATTTTTCCTCAGGGATGGTGTCTAAGCACGACACCTGTGTACATGCTGTTTTTATATATATATATAATTTTGTCATCCGCTTCTACCGGAACACGATGGCCTGCTCTTCCGAAATGCGGAACGGGGTTTAACGTGTGCGCAAGATGTTCTGCGTGCGTTCGCACACGGGGCCTCGGTTTATAGTCTCATCCGAATGACTTTGACATTCAGTTCGATTTTTTCGTCAAACTGGGAAGAAAAGATGAGGCTGGGTAGGAACCCAGAACCTCACGGTTTACTTGTTGGCGGGCGAACGTCTTAACCATCCTGCCACCGTCCTTCCTCCAAAACGTACTTCTTCAGGAATGCTCTGGTCTTCAAAGACGTACTTTTCCATGCATCCTTGATGCATGCATAAAGTCTCACTTCAACGAGACCTCACTTTGCAATGGACTCTTCAAATCTATGTGAAAGACAAATGAATCTGTGGACAGCCTGAAATATCAAGATATCTGTGTCCACATGAAAATCCCGATTCCCTTTCAAGAGAGGGTGTACCTTAATTAAGACAATGATGTGGAAGCTGTAGTTCAGTATTTTCCCCAGTGAGGTTAAAACGAGGACAGTATAACAACAACAACAACAACAACAACAACAACTACAACAACAACAACAACAACAACAACAACAACAACAGAGACAGTATTAGTTCTGGGTTGTATAAATAAAATGAACAGGACTACAAAACTATGATTATGCTGATGGTCATCGTCATCATCATCATCTATAACAACAACAGCAAACAACAACAAGAAGAAAATCAGAGAAAGTGTTACTTCTGTATTGTCAAAATGAAATAAATAACTACAAAACAATAACATCATCATCATGAACAACAGCAACAACAAAAACAAAGAAAGCATTAGTTCTGGATTAAAAAAAAAAAAGAATTACAAACAGGACCACAAAACAACAATAACAACTTCATCATCATCAACAAATAACAACGGCAACAAAAACAGAAGCATCAGCAGCAAGCAACAACAACAACAACAACAGCAATAACAGGGGATCCACAGAAAGTGTCAGACCTGGGTTGTAAAAAAAAGAAAAGAAAAAAAAAAGAAAGAAATATGCACAGAATGTCGGCAGCATTTCAGCATGTCACGTTCTTTTTCATTATGGACATCTGAAAGCAGTTTTACCTCATGTGCCTAATCTTTCACAGGATCGGTTCATGTCTGAACAATGGCTATTGTTTAACATTGTGTTAGAGCTAATAAGAAGTCCGAAAATTCAGTACTGGTAGTTTTAATGTTGTTGTCGTTGTCAAAGTAGTTTTTAATTATTTTTTTTAAAATTGGGGACGGGATAGCTCAGTGGTCAGAGGACTCGCTGTATACCAGCCATTGTTAAGCAGCTTTGAGCGTGGTTGCCAGTTGGATGGGTGACCGTTTGCGCGCCTTGGCTTCAGTACAATCCCCCAGTCCACCCAGCTGTAAATGGACACCTGCCCTTTTTAGGGTCAGGGAAGGTAAAGTAGCGAGGGAGAGGAGATGGGCGCCACCCTCAATATGCTGGCCCGTAGAAAAGCTGAGGTCTCTGACGCCTCGCTCCCCTACGACCACATGGGTTATGGAACACCTTTACAGTAACGTTAGTTTTATATTAAACTATGTGATCTGCCGTTGTTTTCAGCTGTTGTTCATTTTTTCATGTGCTCAGAGTTTTTGAATTTAGCTTTTATTCAATTGTTTTTTTTTAGTGGCTCTAAAATCACTTGATTAAACTAGACATCAAGTTGATGATATGAGCAAGAGCACACAGACCACAGACCACGAAGAGACTGGAATGAGCAGAACAGAGCTAAAAAACAAACTGTAGAATAGTTGACAGATAAAACAGGTTTCCTGGTTCTACCCACCACCCCCCATCTCTGTCTGTCTGTCTCTCTCGCTGTCTGTCTCTGTTTCTCTGTCTGTCTGTCCTGTCTGTCTGTCTGTCTGTCTGTCTGTCTGTCTGTCTGTCTGTCTGTCTGTCTGTCTGTCTTCTCTCTCTCTCTCTCTCTCTCTCTCTCTCTCTCTCTCTCTCTCTCTCCACACACACACACACACACACACACACACACACACACACACACACACACACACACACACACACACACACACACACACACACACAGAGATTAAGAAGCTGTGATGTGCATAGTATCAGTTCCAAAAGTATGACATCAACACAACTAGAGCATCGTGCCACACACACACACACACACACACACACACACACACACACACACACACACACACACACACACACACACTCCCTCCCTCCCTCCCCACACCTCCCCCCTCCCTCCCTCCACACACACACACACACACATACATTTCAGCTAAACCGTTCATTCCTCACGACTGAATAAAAAAAGCTGGCACCGAAGGGAGATAACTGCAAAGATACGAGGAAAGCAAAGGGCCATAATTGTCACGCAGTCTCCCAGACATGGCGTCGTTAGTAAAAGGGAAAAAACACACACACAAAAAAAC
>CM060342.1:31700439-31702939 GCA_030674155.1 Stramonita haemastoma
AAGTCCTTCGGATAAGACTATCAACCGAGGTCCCGAGTGCAAACACATGCAGAACATCTTGCTCCACACACACACATAAAAACCCGTTCTGTTTTTTGGAAGAGTAGGCCAATCGTACCGAGAAGAACAGATGGCAAAAGAAAACAAAAAGAAAACAAAACTTATGCACACTGGTGTCGTGTCGAGACATCATCCCCGAAGTCGGAATGTGTCTACCTTAATGGCAGATAAAAACGGTCGCATACGCAAAATCCTCACCCGTGGTGAACCTCAGAGCTCTAGCTGAGGAACGTACCCCACCCCTTCCCCAGATAAACAAACAAAAAAGGTAAAAGGTAAAGGTGTCCCATAACCTGTGTGGTCGTAGTGGGAGCGAGGCATCAGAGACCTCAGCTTCTTCAGGGGCCAGCATGTTGAGGGCGGTGCCCATCTCCTCTCCCTCGCTGCTTTACCTTCCTTGTCGCTAAAGAGGGCAGGTACCTATTAACAGCTGGGTGAACTGGGGGAGTGTACTGAAGCCAAAGCGCGCAAACGGTCACCCATCCAATTTGGTAACCACGCTCGATGCTGCTTAACCTTAGCTTGGGGAAAGGGAGTGCTCTGACCACTGAGCTATCCCGTCCCCAAACCAAACATAAAACACCCCAAACCAATAGCATCAAAAGAAACACAAATCCACCCCACAAGGAACAACAGACTAGATCTATAACGTGCCCCCATTCTTTTTTTGTTCTCATGCTCTCTCTCCATCTACACCTCACTCACTCACTCACTCACTCAGTCCCACGTCCCAAAGGACGTATAGTAGGGGGGACATGAGAGAAGACGCAACGGAGATCTTTTTCCATGCTTCACGATCCTGTGTGGCTAGTAGGAGGCGTTGCAGGGGTTGGGCGGTCCAGTCTTTGATGTTGTCAACCCATGATTTCTTTTGGCGGCCTCTTCTTCTCTTGCCCTCGACTGTTCCTTGCAAGATGGTTTTTGCTAGGGTGTTGTGTCTTGTGGTGTGACCAAACCACATCAGCTTTCTCCTCTTTATGGTGGAGAGCAAAGGCTCTTGGGGGCCCACACACCTCAACAAACGCGCATATCCCTCCGTGGGGATGCAGGGGGCCTGTCAGTATAAATAGCATCCCCATCTTCCCGAAAAAAAAAAATCTGTGCGAGGAATTCCCATTGTTTCTACCCCTATTTTTATTTCTGCCTTGTTCCTTTTCTCTCCTGTCACCGCCTTCTTGTCTATTTTCTGCCTTCTTGGTCCATTCTCCTGCCTTTTTCTTTCCCCAGCAAGGTTTTAAAAGATAACAATTTTCTCACACGCCCAAGTCCGATTCTCTGGGCCTGACTTATCAGGTGTTTCACCCCAAGGCAAAGCATTGTCGATCATATGACGGACCACAATCGTTGCTGTCTGAGTTTCGGAAGACGAAAGAAGAAGAAGAAGAAGAAGAAGAAGAAGAAGAAGAAGAAGAAGAAGAAGAAGAAGAAGAAGAAAAATTGCGAAGAGGAAGAACTGCGAAGAATTGCCACGAAGAAGAATTGCGAAGAAGATGAATTGCGAAGAAGTTGAATTGCGAAGAAGATGAATTGCGAAGAAGAAGAAGAAGAAGAAGAAGAAGAAGAAGAAGAAGAAGAAGAAGAAGGAAGAAGAAGAAGAATTGAGAAGAAGAAGAAGGAGGAGGAGGAGGAGAAACGCATGCTGACATACATGTGCAGGCACGCAGACTTGAACGCATGAACCTACACAGGCATGCAAGCACGCACAGAGCACGCGCATGGGTGGGCACACGTACATGTGTTAACTTATACACGAATACACACATGTGAAACATGAATGAATGCACGCACAAGTAAACACACAGACTGGCACACTGATTTACATATGTATGCGCACGCCGACGCGTACACGCACGCACGCACGCACGCACGCGCACACACACAGAGAAACATAATATATGGGCGTACGGACTCACGCACGCACACACAGGTCGGTGGTCTAGAGGTAACGCACCTGCATAGAAAGCGAGAGAAGTGCAGGTTCGATCCTTATTGTGCCCCAAATCCCCCCCCCCCCCATCCACTAGACCCTGAGTGGTGGTCTGGGTACAAGTCTTTCGGATGAGACAGTAAACCGAAGCCCTGTGTGCAAGACACATTCAACGCACGTACAAAGAACTCACAACAACAAATAAGAGAGTTGTCCCTGGGAAAATTATGTAAAAAAAAAAAAAAGTCACTCTGAAAGGGAAACAAAACTGATACAAATGCAATCAGAAAAAAATGGGTGGCACTGCTTTTGTGGCAACGCACTTTCCCTGGGGAGAGAGAGAGAGCAGCCCGATTTTTTACACAGAGAAATCTGCCGTGACTTAATAAAAGAATATATACACAAAAGAATACAAATTCGTACATTAAATATGGTAGCTAAGTATATGAATAAAAATGTTTTACAGCTAACAAAGGACTAAAACACACACATGATGCCTGTTAATGATATATT
>CM060342.1:31710439-31715439 GCA_030674155.1 Stramonita haemastoma
TCGTCTTCCCTAACATCGGAGAAAAATCTCCGCTGGGACTGAACCCCCCCCCAACAATCTCAAAATTAATATCTAGATCTAGGTTTGCCATTTATAATAACACTGTCTTGTGTTAAAATTTTGCAACAAGATTTGATCACAAAGCAGTGTCGTCCACCCAAATTCTCCTCTGAGAATTAAAAAAAAACAAAACCCCACAAAACCCCAAACAATCTCAACAACAAGAATATCTAGGAATCGCCATTTCTTGATATCACGTCATTGTCCTTCATGGGATGATTAAAATGTTTTCGACTTGACTTGACTTGACTTGACTTGGCTTGACTTGACTTGATCCTGTGTTTCTTAAAATCTCCCCAGGAAGATTTGCAGGTAAAACTTGTGCTGTTGTATCCCAGTGGACCGCCCAGTCGCCACTGTGTAGAACTGCACGTTGTTTACCCGCGCTCTGACCAGAGACTGAGGCCACTGTTTCTCTCTAAAAATACCCCCCCCCCCAAAAAAAAAAACCCACAAAAAACCCACCAACAACAGCAACAAACAAACAACAACAAAAAAAACAAACAACAAAAAAAACAAACTACAAAGCAAAACAAAAACAAAAATAAAAAAAACAACCACACACCCAAAAGTTCAGTTAGACGCGCAGTCATGACTGTAGTCTCGTCATCAAAGTTACGGCACAGACGACCACAGACTTTCTCTACTTCTCGATGTAAGCTCGAGGCCTACACTGAAATATCACTCTGTTGTACAAAAAAAAAAAAAGCTATGTTGAGATATTGTCTTCAGTTCCCCCACTCTCCCCCCCCCCTCCCCCGCGACGAGGGGTTGCCAGTCAGTATAAAGTACATCCTCCCACCTTCTAAAAAAATCTGTGCTAAGAATTTCCTCTTTTCTATTCTCTCTTTTTGTTTCTGCTAGAAAATCTAAGACAAGAAGGAGTTCACAGGTAGAAAAAAACAACAACAACAAGGCAGAAACAAAGAGACGGATAGAAAAGAGGGAATTTCTAGCAGAGAATTTTCAGAAGGTGGGGGGGGGGGGATGCTATTCATACTGACAAGTTTCTCCCCCCCCCCCCCCCCCACCTGTATTCCCCCCCGTATCCCCCCCGTATCCCCCCCGTATCCCCCCCGTATCCCCCCCCCCCCGTATCCCCCCCCGTATCCCCCCCGTATCCCCCCCCCGTATTCCCCCCTGTATCCCCCCGTATCCCCCCCCCCCCCCGTATCCCCCCCCGTATCCCCCCCCCGTATTCCCCCCAGGGAAGAGCGATGGTGAACCAAGCGCGATCCTTTTACAGCGAGCTTCTCAAGCTCCTTCCCTATTTGCTTTTCCCTTCTCGGCTAGAGCTCCGAGCTGAGGATCATCACTCATGGCGAAATTTTGTGTATGCGACCGATTTTACCCACCATCAAGGTAGCCGCATTCCTACTTCGGGGATGCTGTCTAAACATGAGAGGAGTGTGTATCATGCGGGGTTTTTTTTTGGGGTACATTTTGTCATCCGTTCTTACCGGTACGTAATGGCCCACTTTTTTTTTTTTTTGAAAGGCAAAACGGGTTTTAACGTGGGGGCAGGGTGTCATTCTGCGTATGTTCGCACACAGGTCTTCGTTTTATAGTCTTCTCCGCAGGACGAAGACTGACTTTGAGAAACACTGAAATATCATCAAAATATTAGTTACCATATACACTTACCATATCACCAAGGTATTAGTCATCAGATATACTGACCATATCACCAAGATATCCATCATCACATATACTTACTATATCACACAGATATCGATCATCAGATATTATGCTGACCATATCTCCAAGATATTAGTCATCAGAGATACTAAATCATATCACCAAGATATCAATCATCATATACACTGACCACATCACCAAGATATCAATCATCATATACACTGACCACATCACCAAGATATTGATCATCATACACACTGGCCAAATAACCAAAAGATCACCAATGAGGCACACTGGCCTCATCATCAAAGATATCAAACTTCCGACACACTGACCAAATCACCAATATCTCAACAATCAAACTGACAATATCATCAAAGATATCAAACTTCTGACACACTGACCATATCACTAACAAACAAAGGCACCAAACCATGGCAAAGTATGTCGGTTCGTACGATAATCTGCTGACTTCAGTCAAGAAACGAAAAAGTACGTTTGTATGGGCCATGCCACAAGATCCAATGGCCTCGCTGAAACCGCTCTGCTGGGAACTATTGAGGAAAAGAAAACAAAGCGGAATACAGACCCCCCCCCCCAAAAAAAAAAAAAAAGGACCCCCCACTTAAGAACCCACACAAAACAACCCCAAGCAAATAATAATATGAAAAAACACAATAAAAACACACAAAAATTACAGCTATAAACCAACAAACAACCCAAATCAAAAGTCATCCCCCCACCCCCCTCGCCCTCCCTGCCACAAAAAAAGAAAACAACAAACCCACACACCAACCCCCCTCCCCCCCCCCCCACACACACATATCGGGGACTGGATGAAAAAAGGCACACGGGTGCTTATCCCATTATCCTCGATATAAAAGAATAAAAAATTCACACACACACACACACACACACACACACACACACACACACACACACACACACACACACACACACACACACACACACACACACACACCCCCCCCCCTTTTGGATAGACATGACTTCAGTATGGACAAGGGAATCAATTTGCAGTGATCCAGGTATTGGCACACAACAAACATAACTCAAGGAAGCTGGTTAATACATCTCTTCCGTGCGCTCCCCCAATTGAATGGACGGGCCTAGAACTCAACAAAACCCTGAGAAAAGCAGAACAGAGAGAGGAATGGAGGGAACTGGTTGTCAAGTCTTCGAGGGTGCCCCACGATCGCCAGACAATGGGATAGATAGATAGACAGACAGACAGACAGACAGACAGACAGATAGACAGATAGATAGATAGATAGATAGATAGATAGATAGATAGATAGATAGATAGATAGATAGATAGATAGATAGATAGATAGATAGAGGAATGAAGATAACAGAGGAGAAGAAAAAAGGAGAGAAGAGAAGAGAAAAAAAAGAAGAGAAGAGAAGAGACGAGACCAGAAGAGAAGAGAAAAAAAGAAGAAAAATTAACAGTGAAGAGAATGAAGAGAAGAGAAGAGAGAGAGGAGAAGAGACGAGACGACGAGAAGAGAAGAGAAGAGAAAAGAAGAGAAGAGAAGAGAAGAGAAGAGAAGAGAAGAGAAGAGAAGAGAAGAAAAGAGCAGAGCAGAGGAGAGAAGAGAAGAGGAAAGGAGAGGAGAGAAGAGAAGAGAAGAAAAGAGCAGAGCAGAGGAGAGAAGAGAAGAGGAAAGGAGAGGAGAGAAGGAAAGAGGAGAGAAGAGAAGAGGAAAGGAGAGGAGAGAAGGAAAGAGGAGAGAAGAGAAGAGAAGGGAAGAGAAGAGAAGAGAAGAGAAGAGAAGAGAAGAGAAGAGAAGAGGAAAGGAGAGGAGAGAAGGAAAGAGGAGAGAAGAGAAGAGAAGGGAAGAGAAGAGGAGAGAAGAGAGAAGAGAAGAGAAGAGGAGGGAAGAGAAGAGAAGAGAAGAGAAGAGGAGAGAAGAGAAGAGGAGAGGAGAGAAGAGAAGAGAAGAGGAGAGGAGAGAAGAGAAGAGAAGGAAAGAGCAGAGAAGAGAAGAGAAGAGAGAGAGAGAAGAGAAGAGAAGAGAAAGAGAAGAGAAGAGAAGAGAAGGAAAGAGAGAGAAGAGAAGAGAAGAGGAGAGAAGAGAAGAGAAGAGGAGAGGAGAGAAGAGAAGAGAAGAGGAGAGGAGAGAAGAGAAGAGAAGAGGAGAGGAGAGAAGAGAAGAGAAGGAAAGAGCAGAGAAGAGAAGAGAAGAGGAGAGGAGAGGAGAGGAGAGAAGAGAGGAGAGAAGAGAAGAGGAGAGGAGAGAAGAGAAGAGAAGAGAAGAAGAGAGGAGAGGAGAGAAGAGAGGAGGAAGAGAAGAGAAGAGGAGAGGAGAGAGGAGAGGAGAGAAGAGAAGAGAAGAGGAGAGGAGAGGAGAGAAAGGAGAGGAGAGAAGAGAAGAGAAGAGAGAGAAGAGAAGAGAAGAGAAGAGAAAGAGAAGAGAAGAGAAAGAAGAGAAGAGAAGAGAAAGAAAGAAGAGAAGAGAGGAGAAGAGAAGAGAGGAGAAGAGGAGAGGAGAGAAGATAATGATTCAGCCTCCTCCCATGTGTTGATGTCTACAGGGTTGTTATGCTCAGATATCGCACCTGGGAGACACTGAATGCTTTATCTGCAACTTTCACCTTTCATCACACATGTTTAGGTCATGAAACTTTTTCAGTTTTCATAATATACGTTTAGATCATAAAACCTTTTCTGCAACTTTCAACTTTCATGTTTGTTTTGGTCATAAGACCTTCTCTGTAACTTTCATGTATGTTTAGGTCATGAGGTCTTTTGTAAAACTTTCATCTTTCATGTATTTTTAGGTCATAAAACCTTCTGTGCAACTTTCAGCTTTGCTGTATGTTTAGGTAATAAAACCTTCTCTGCAACTTTCAGCTTTCGTTGTATGGTTTAGGTCATAACCACCTTTCCTGCAACTTTCACGCATGTTTTAGGTCATGAAGCCTTTCTGAAACTTTCAGCTTTTATGGATTTTATGTCATAACACTTTCTGTGCAACTTTCAAGCTTTCATGTACGTTTAGGTCATGAAACCTTTGCAACTTTCAGGTTTTCTGTATGCTTTGGTCACGAACCTTCTCTGCAACTTTCAGCTTTCATGTATGTTTGGTCATAAGACCTTTTGTGCACTTTCAGCTTACATGTATGTTTATGTCGTAAGACCTTCTTTACAACTTTTAGCTTTGATGAATGTTTAGGTCATAAACTTCTTTAACTGTCAGCTTTATGATATTTTGGTCATAAAACTTTCTGTGCAACTTCAGCTTTATTTAATGTTGATGCTTATGTCACAACACTTTCTG
>CM060342.1:31720439-31752939 GCA_030674155.1 Stramonita haemastoma
CTATAGTCGGAAGGCAGCTACCTTAATGGTGGGTCAGAACGATCGTATACTCAGACATCTCACCATTGGTGAACCTCGGAGCTCTAGCCGAGGAACGAAGCAACTTGCAGATCACAAAGAGTCTGGTCACGGTTTGGGGAGATCGTGGTCTAAGGTACCACCTGCCTAGAAAGGCAAAAGACCGTGATTGAAATGTGTGGTGGTTTCGAATCCCCTTTGGGCCCGAAACTTCTCCCCACCACAAAGACGGTGAGTGGATGGTCTGGTCTAGTCTTTCGGTCGAGATGATAAACCGGGGTCCCATGTGTAAAATGCTTTTAGCCGCGTAAAAGGACCCACGGGACAGCAGAGTTGTTCCTGGCAAATACTGTACAAAAAGGCACTCTGATAGGGAAACCATACAAAATTCAGACAGGAAAAGAAAAAAAATATGGTGGGCTCCTCTTGTGGCGACCGCACTCATCCCGGAGAGAGAGCCCGAAATTCACACATAAACTTGCCGTGACTTAAGGTTGTGTACAATAAAAAATACAATCGGTGCAATACAATAATCAATGCAAATTCAATAAGAATGCAATGCAATACAATACGATACGATACGAACGACACGATACAATACAGTACAATACAACGGAATACAATATAGCACGACATAATATAATACAATACAATGCAATGAAATGTAATACAATAAATACAATGCAATTCAGTGCAATACAATACAATACAATGCAATTCAGTACAGTACAATACAATACAAAAGAAAATAATACAATACAATACAATACATAATAGAGTACAATACAATACAACGCAGTACAACACAATGCAATGCAATACAAATCAATATGGCTCAGTCATCAAGCTATTTCTACGGTCAGTATCGGTTTCAGAGGATGGATGATAACAAACAGAACAGAGCATAAAATCCTGCAGCAAGGCGGGGACTCCTCTGTCTGGTGCCTCTTCGGCATCCTAGTATTCATGGTTACAGGGTAGATTGCCACACTACTTCAGTCTGCGACTTTTCACTGAAGTCAAGGGGGTTTTATTTGTGGGTTTTAGTTCCTCGTCTGTACGAGATACGATATTATAAAAAAAATTTCTTCTTTTATTTAGAGGATAATGGAATAAGAACATTTTTTTTTACATAAAGTCCCCGTGTGTATAAGGTTTTGTAAATTTTGTCATCGTTCCTAGCGGCACACAATAGCCTACTCTTCCGAAAAGCGGAACGGATTTTTAACCAAGAAGTTTGCGGAAGCATCTCATCTCCATTGCCTGTATCCTTCTTTCAATGTCTGCTGTTATGGTCCACGTTTCATTGGCGTACAAAAATATGGACATGATCAGGGAATGCAATCAGTCTGATCTTGAAGCTGATGGGCTCCTAACTACAGTAAAAAAAAAAAAAAAAAAAAAAAAAAAAAACACACACACACAAAAAAAAACGCTAGCTGAAGTGGTTCGGGCACGTCACAAGATCATCTGGACTGGACCAGGGCTGTCTGACAGGGATACAGTGAGGGGGAGGGAGACGAAGGGGCAGACAGAGAAAATGATGGGAAGACAACATCAGAGGGTGGACTAGCCTTGGGTGTAATGACACACCACGGAGAGCTGAGAACTGCGAGGAGTGGAGGAAGCTGGTTGCAAAAATCTTCAGTGGTGCCCCCAGCGGTCTAACAAAATACGGGATAGATGAAGGTGAAGATTGTGCTGTGTTTACAGACAAAACCGAAACAAAATTAAACCTAAGAGTATCTGCGTCAACTTGTAACAAAACGGTCAGCGTTTAGAAATCAGACAAGAGGTCAACAGAGGTCAAGGCAATCGTTTAATATTATTCTCACCGAAGTTGGAATGCGGTTAACTTAATGGTGGGCAAAAAAAACGGGCAATGGTGTGAGAAAACGGTCTCATATGCAAAAATCTTACAAGCAGTACGTTTACCTGCCTTGGCTTCAGTACAGTCCCCCAGTTCACCCAGCTGTGAATGAGTGCCTGCCCTCTTTAAGGTCAGGGAAGGTAAAGCACCGAGGGAGAGGAGATGGGCGCCGCCCTCAAGATGTTTGCCCCTAGAGAGAGCTGAGGTCTCTGATGCCTGGCTCCCCTACGAGGTTTTGGGGGACACTTATGTCAAAAGCTTTGTCAGTTATTGATGTAAGCGAAGTACCAAGGCCTACGTTAATTAAGAAGTTATACTGAGATTGTCTTCAGCCATGACAAGCTCTTAGCATAACAATCTATACTCTCCTTTAAAGGAGAAATGACACGTCCTCCGAAGTCGGGACTATAGCAGCTTATATGGCGCAATACTTGAAAAGATTCATTCACGAAAATCTCTCATCCGGTGTGTGCATTTCAATCTCACAGTGATTCCCAGGGGGTATGTGTGTGTGTAAGGGTGCACATTCTGGGTGACCCCCAGGGTGTTAAGCTGGGGAATGTACAACAACATTTCTTTCTTGCTTGCTTGCTTGCTTTTTCTTTCTTTCTTGGTTTCCTTCCTTCCTTTCTTTCTTTCTTTCTTTTATTCATTTATTTATCTATATTTATTTATTTATTCATTATTTATGTATGTTTGTTTCAAGTTTCAACTTCTTCCTAATATTACTTCAACCGTATTGTCAAGCCATAATCCTTCATACACATTACAGATTATTACGCGATAAACAGCTCCAAAAATATCCTGAAGTATTTACAAAACAACAACAAACAAACAAGCACAAACTAACAACATAAAGGTATTACGACATTTTGAGCGAAAGGCAAAGTGCCTATTCTTAAAAATAGAAACCATGATATCGATTCCTGTCACGGCTGCGAAAAAAAACAAGTAAATAAAAAAAGGTGAGAAGAGAGAGAGAAGAAGAGAGAGACGAGAAGAGAGAGAAGATAGACGATGAGAGAGAGGAAGTGAGAAGAAAGTAGAGAAGAGAGATGATGATGAGTCGTGGTGAGGGTGCAGATGGAAAAGGAGAGGACGATGCTGTGGTGTTAGTGATAAGATGTGTGTAGAGGGTGGGAGTGATGAGGAGAGATGAGAGAGATGAGGGAGGTGAAAGTGAGGAGAGAGAGAGAGGAGAGGAGATGAGGAGAAAGGAGAGCATGTGTGGTGTGGTGTGAGTGTGGTTGTGTGTGGTGTGTGTATGTGTGTGTGTGCGTGGTGCGTGTGGTGTTTTTGTAATGTGTATAGTGATGTTGTGTGTGGAGTGAATAGATGGTGAGCGTGATGCATCATGTGTGGGTGTGCGTATGTCGTGCTTGTATATATATATATATATATATATATATATATATATATATATATATATATATATATATATATATAATATAATATATATATATTGTGTGTGTGTGTGTGTGTGTGTGTGTGTGTGTGTGTGTGTGTGTGTGTGTGTGAGTGAGGTGAGGGGTGAGTGTATGTATGTCGTGGTGTGTATTGTGTGTGTGTGTGTGAGTGTGTGGTGTGTGTGTGTGCGTGGGGGGGGGGATATTGAGGTTTGCTTACAAATAAAAGAATAATAAGAGAGATAAATAATAACAACTAAGAAGATAGTCATAGATATGCAGCATACACTACACACACACCACCACACACACACACACACACACACACACACACACACACACCACACACACACAATACACTCACACACGAACACATACACACACGCTCACTCACACACATACATACAACACAAACACACACAGACACTAACACACTGAGTCCACACACACACACATCACACAATGTGCTGCACATACATCCGTCACACGCGCACGCACACACACGCACACACACACACACACACACACACACACACGTGCATGGCATACATCCCGCCCCCTCCCCCTCTACACACACACACACACACCACACACACACAACACACACACACACACACACACAACACACACACACACACACACACCCCTCTCTCTCTCTCTCCACACACACACACACACACACACACACGACACACGCACGCACACACACACAACCACACCACACACACACACACACACACACACACACACACACAACCACACACACACACACACACATCTCTCTCTCTCTCCACTCACACCACACACCACATACATACCACACACCGACATACACCTACTCCTCTCTCTCTCTCCTCTCTCTCTCTGTCTCTGTCTGCTCTCTCTCTCTCTCTCTCTCTCTCTCTCTCTCTCTTCTCTCTCTCTCTCTCTCTCTCTCTCTCTCTCTCTCTCTCTCTCACTCTCTTTTAGACAGACAGACAGATAGACAGACAGACACAAATATATATACAATATATAATATACTATAACTAATAAATATATATAACAATAATATATATATATATATATACAATATACCCGCGCGCGTGCACGTGGAAGCGGAATACCTTTGTCGTGTCAATACTCATCAATAACACTTTGAGTGTAATTAAAAATATAGATTCTTTTTTCATGATGGCACTTCTGAAGCAATTGATCAACTATATCTTAATTGAACGAAACATTCACAGTAAACCATGTGTCAGAAAAATGTGTGTGTGTGTGTGTGTTGTGTGTGTGTGTGTGTGTGTGTGTGTGTGTGTGTGTGTGTGTGTGTGTGTGTGTATGTGTGTGTGTGAGTGAGTGCGTGTGTACCTTGTGTGTGTGTGGGGTGTGTGTGTGTGTGTGTGTGTGTGTGTGTGTGTGTGTGTGTGTGTGTGTGTGTGTATGTATGTATGTATGTGCATACACACAATAAACGAATAAAGAAATAAACAAGTAATACATACATTCACTAGTTTACTTGTTTATTCGTTTATTTATATATTTATTTATTCACTCATTTATTCATTAACAACGAATAAAAAGGGAAGGAAAAGAAATGCAGGTAATCATTACAACTTATTCTTGCAGAATATTTAAATATATATATTTGATATATATATTTTATATATATATATATTATATATATTATATATATTATATATAGTGTATTATGTATGTATGTATGTATGTATGTATGTATGTATGTATGTATGTAGTATGTATGTATGTAATATGTATGTACATATATATATATAGTATATATATATATATATATATATATATATATATATATATATATATATATACTGAATATAAAAAAATACATACATAATTTGCTGTGTTGTGTGTCTGTGTCTGTATCTGTGTCTGTGTTTGTGACTATGTCTATGTGCGTTTGTGCATACGTGTATATATATGCTTGTGTGCGTGCAGACAACACAGTGAAACTTTATAAGAAGTCCAGTGTCGGCGGGCAATTCCAAAATGAACTGAACATAAGAGAGAAACCTCACATCGTGGCCACGCGCGTCCTGACATTAACGCGTGCTTGTAAAACAAACTCAGTTGGTCAGTACTGTTATTGTCAAATAGATTGTGTCACCTAGGTTCTTTTGCTTTGAGAAGGGGGTGGTTTTCATTTGTTTCTGTAAACAGACAGGTGAGCACATCCTTCAGAGGTGTACGCTATTCAGCGACCTGAGGAAGAAAGTATGGCCGACAGAGATAACCTGCAGACCAAGCTGTACGGCCCACGAGAGGAGCTGGGAAAGATATGCAATTATTTTTCCCAGACACATCTGACGATGTAAAGCGAACGAGAATAAGAAGAATAAGAAGAAGAAGAAGAAGAAGAAGAAGAAGAAGAAGAAGAAGAAGAAGAAGAAGAAGAAGAAGAAGAAGAAGAAGAATTGAAAGAAGAAGAAGAGAATTCAAAGAAAAAGTCAAAGAAGAAGAATCAAAGAAATCAAAGAATTTAAAGAATTCAAAGAAAAAGAAGGAGAAGATCATGATCATGATGAAGAATTCAAAGAAGAAGAATTCAAAGAAGAAGAATTCAAAGAAGAAAAATTCAATGAAGAAGAAGAATTCAAAGAAGAAGAAGAAGAAGAAGAATTTAAAGAAGTAGAAGAAGAAGAAGAATCGCGAAGAAGAAGAATTGCGAAGAAGAAGAATTGCGAAGAAGAAGAATATTTGTTTCGGTGTTGTTGTTGTTGCTGTGGGTTTTTTAAAATTTTTTTATAAATATTTTTTGTTCCTCGGCTAGAGTTCAGATGCTTACCCACGGTGAAAGTATTGCGTATGTGACTGTTACTGCCCACCATAAAGATAGCCCTAATCCGATTTCGGGGTTATGTGTTTTGTTTCTTCTTTGTCTTCGTCGAATGCTCAGATAGCAACTATTTTCTGTCTGTTATATGAGCGAAAATGCGTTGCGTAGCGCTGCCGATAAGCCCCTGAGAAGTCAGGCCCAGTGCCTCTGACTAAGGCGTGAGGGAGAAATCTTACTTTATAGGTATTAATTCTGGAAAGAAAAATAATGGCAGGAGAATGGACCAAGAAGGTAGAAAACAGACCAGGAGGAGGTTACAGGAAGAAAAAGGAACACAGCAGAAAGAAAAAGAGAAATAAAAGAGAGGGAATTCCTGGCACAGAATTTCCAGAAGTTGAAGATGCTATTCATCTTTTCCTGACGGGGCCCCTGTCATCCCCACGGGGGAGTGGGTGGGTGGGGGTGGGGGTGGGGGTGGGGGTGGGTATTTGTTTTATTTTGTTTGTGTGGGTTTTTTTGGGAGGGAGGGGGGGAGGGGCGGGATAGGTCAGTGGTCAGAGCACTCGCTTTCCCCAAACTAAGGTCAAGCAGCATCGAGCGTGGTTACCAATTGGATGGGTGACCATTTGCGCGCCTTGGCTTCAGTACAATCCCCAGTTCACCCAGCTGTAAATGGGTACCTGCCCTCTTTAGGGTCAGGGAAGGTAAAGCAGTGAAGGAGAGGAGATGGGCGCCGCCCTCAATATGACTTACTTGACTTATGCCTGTGGATTCCCTTGGGAACATAGGGCCACAACAACACTCCTCCAACGGACTCGGTTCTGGGAGATCCTCTTCAGCTCGGCCCATGTCATTCTGGCTGCTTTCGTCTCTGCTTCAATGCTTCTGCGCCAGGTCTGTTTTGGTCGGCCTACTTTCCGCTTCCCTTGTGGATTCCAGTCAAGGGCCTGCCTGGTGACATCTGAAGCAGGCTTGCGGAGCGTATGGCCAATCCATCCCCATTTCCTTTTCTTGATCTCCGTGTCAATTGGAGCGTGTCTGGTCCTGTCCCATAGTTCTTCGTTTGAGACTACTTCTGGCCACCTGATACCAAGGATGTTCCTAAGACATCTGTTGGTAAATGTCTGGAGTTTGTGGGTGTTGGTCTTTGTCACCCGCCAGGTTTCTGAGCCATACAGTAGGACCGACTTGACATTGGTGTTGAATATCCGGATCTTGTTGTGGAGTGAGAGGGATGTTGATCTCCAGATTGGGCGAAGGGTGTTGAAGGCATGACGTGCTTTATTTATTCGGCACTTGATGTCTTCGTCCGTTCCCCCATCTTTACTAACGACACTGCCCAGGTAGGTGAATTTGTCGACTTCTTTGATGTTTTCTTGGTGTAGTCGCACTGGGTCTTGTTTCTTGTTGTTCACCCTCATGACCTCCGTCTTCCTGATGTTGATTTGGAGGCCTATTTTATCGGCTTCCTCCGCAACATGCCATAGCTTCTCTTGTGCATCTTGGTGCCTGTGTGAGAGAAGGCTGATGTCGTCTGCGAAGTCCAGGTCTTCCAGCTGCCTTGTGATGGTCCACTGTATGCCAGTTCTCCTGCCTGCTGTGGCCTGTCGCATTATCCAGTCAACCACCAACAGGAAGATGGTTGGTGACAGCAGACAGCCCTGACGAACGCCGGTTTGTACGCAGAAGGGTTCCGTCAATTTACCATCATGGATGACTTGGCAAGTGGCATCTTCATAGAGCTGTTGGATGATGGTGACGAACTTTGGTGGGAAACCATAGTGGTGCATCAGTCTCCAGATGACATCTCTGTCGACGCTGTCAAATGCCTTCTGGAAGTCGACAAAGACTGAATACAAGGGGGTCTGCCACTCTAGGGACTGCTCGATGATGATGCGCATTGTGGCGATCTGATCTGTGCATGATCTGTTTTGTCGGAAGCCTGCCTGTTCATCCCTGAGTGTCTTGTCTAGTGCCGTCTTCAGTCTTTCTAAGATTATTCTTGTCAGTACTTTCCCTGGTATAGACAGCAGCATGATTCCTCTCCAGTTGTTGCAGGATGACAGGTCCCCTTTCTTTGGTAGCTTCACGAGGTAGCCTTTCTTCCAGTCTTCTGGCACACTCTCTTGCTCCCAGATCTTGTGTAGGAGTGGATACATCATGTCAGTTGAAGTCTGGATGTCTGCCTTCAGTGCTTCAGGGGGTATACCATCAGGACCTGCTGCTTTGCCTGACTTTAAAGACTTTATGGCTTTGGTGATCTCATTTTTGGTGGGGGGGCCGGTGTTGATGCCAAGGATTTCAGTAGGTGGTGGGATATCTGGTGGGACAGATGGTGCTGGTCTGTTGAGTGTTTCTTTGAAGTGCTCTGCCCATCTTGCTCTCTGGTCTTCTTCACCTGGAATGGTATTGCCGTTCTTGTCTTTGATGGGGCAATTAGGTTTACTGTTTTTTCCTGAGAGAGTCCTCGTGATCTCATAGAGTCTCTTCATGTTTCTTTGGCCTGCTGCAGTCTCTGCTTCCTGAGTCAGCTCCTCAATGAAATTTCTCTTGTCCTTTCTTGCACTTCTTTTTACTGCACGGTTTTTGTCCCAGTATCGTGCTTGTAATGTCTGCTTCTCTTCCTGATCTTGTGTTCTGTTGATCTGGTCTTTCAGCTGTTTTCTCTCGGTGATCAGTGCCCATGTTTCTGTTGTCAGCCATTCCTTGTGTTTTCTTGTATTTTTTCCCAAGACTGCTTGGCATGTTGTCTTCCAGGTCTCATGTAGACTGTGCCACTGCTCTTCGATTGTTTCCTCTGGCATCTGGGCAAGCATGCTGAATTTGTTTCTTAGTTCCAGCTTGAATTCTTCTGTTTTCGCTCTGTCTTTAAGGCTTTGCACGTTGAATTTGTGCGATGGTCTTCCTGCCTTGTCGGTGAAGGCTTTGAGCTTTGTCTTGAGGATGGCTATTACAAGATGGTGGTCTGACGCTGCGTCTGCTCCGCGCTTCACCCTGACATCGTGCAGGCTCCTTCTCCACTTTCGCCCGATGGTGATGTGGTCGATCTGGTTTTCAGTCTTGCCATCTGGGGAAGTCCATGTGGTCTTGTGGACTTTCTTGTGGGGAAAGATGGTGCCTCCAATGACCAGGTCATTGAAGGTGCAGAACTCTGCTAAGAGTTCACCATTTTCATTCTGGTCTCCCGTGCCATGTTTGCCCATGATCAGTTCTCTGTTGGTGTTATCTGACCCAACTTTTGCATTCAGGTCTCCCATTAGGATCTTCATGTCCCTCTTTGGCGTTTTGTCCATTATGGCTTGGACTTGCTCGTAGAAGTTTTCTTTTTCTTCTAAGTCAGCAGCATTTGTTGGAGCATAGCATTGGAGGATGGTAACTTTCCTGCCCTTTGAGTTGAACCGGGCAGTGAGGATCCGTGGTGACACTGGTTCCCAGGATAGTAGTGCTCGCGTTGCCTCAGGTTTCATCAGCAGCGCTACTCCATGTGTGTGGGGCTGGCCTTCCTCCTGTCCAGAGTAGATGATGGTATCTCCACTCGCTAGTCTTGACCGTCCCGTTCCATTCCATCTAGTCTCGCACAGGCCAAGGATCTTCAGGTTGTACCTATGCATTTCTCTACATACCTGTGCTGTTTTTCCAGTTTCATATAGGGTTCTGATGTTCCAGGTCCCTATCCTGGTTGTTGACTTGGTTGACAGAAGAGTTGTCGGCGCACTGGCTTCCCGAAGGCTTTCACCAGCTCGCGTCATAGACTCTGCCAGAGAGGACTCTCCCCCAACCAGGTCGCTGTTTAGAGATATTGTTGTGGTTTCTGTAACATACTGATTTTTAAGTGAATGGGTTGTTAACCCAAAGCACAACCCCCAACCTGGAGGACCAGGGTGCAAATTTAGTCTGGCTCCTACCCCACAGACCTGTTGAGCATGGTTGAACCTGCCGGAGGCCGAAGCCCCCGCCCACATAGCTCTGGGGATCAAACAGAACACGCAAGCCATCCCACCACGTCAAGGTAACGCACCATCGGGACAGGCCCTCAATATGCTGGCCCCTAAAGAAGCTGAGGTCTCTGATGCCTTGCTCGCCTACGACCACATAGGTTATGGAACTCCTTTACCTTTACCTACCTTAACTTTATTTTGGGGGAGGGGGTACTGGCCTCAAGACATTGGGATGACTTTAACTGGGGCGTTGGCTTGTGATAGAAGGGAATTTTTTGCACGTTGTCCTTACAAAATTAATGATAGAGAAAGATGATGATGTTTTCAATAATTTGTATATGGTGTTGTCCTCTGCAAATAATGACGAAGTTGCTGCTTCTCTTACCTGCCATAACTATGCATGGTAAAATCGGTTTAGTCAGATTGTGGACGATTTAGTTTCCCATCACTTTGTTTTTTTTTTTAATCAATGTCGCTGTCTTTTGTGGTGTGTGTGTGTGTGTGTGTGTGTGTGTGTGTGTGTGTGTGTGTGTGTGTGTGTGTGTGTGTGTGTATGTGTGTGTGTGTGTGTGTGTGTACGTGCGTGCGTGCGTGCGTGCGTGCGTGCGTGTGTGTGTGTGACAGAGAGAGAGAGAGTGTATTTGTGTGTGTGTGTTTGTGTGTGTGTTTGTGTGTTAGTGTGTGTGTTTGTGTGTGTGTGAGCGTGTATAGGGGATGCATGAGTGCGTGGATGTGTGTGTGTGTGCGTGCACTCGCGCGCACGCGCCTACGTGTGTGCATGTTCTGTATTGACCTGTGGAATATCATTCCAGTTGCTACCATTAGATTTGTATTTTCACATTTTCCTGCTTGTTTATTCCACTTCTTTACACAACTCTTATTTTGTTTGTTTAAAGCACACAAGCTTGCTTACTATACACTAATATATAAAGAAAGATATATGTTCATATGTGCATCAAACATATATTCAAATATACATCACACAGATCTCTCTCTCTCTCTCTCTCTCTCTCTCTCTCTCTCTCTCTCTCTCTCTCTCTCTCTCTCTCTCTCTCTCTCTCTCTCTCTCTCTCTCTCTCTCTCTCTATATATATATATATATATATATAAAATAGAAGAGAGAGAGAGAGAGAGAGAGAGAGAGAGAGAGAGAGATTATATATATATAACCAATCCATCTCTATAAACTTTCAAAATAACAAAAAAAAAAACCTATACAAGGATTCAACACACCAGCAACACACCACGATTCTTCTAAACCACAAACAGAAACAAAAACAAAACCATGGCTCCTCAACCCGTTCTCCCCGAAACCTTCACCACCACCCTTCCTCCTTCCAACCTCACCGGGCCAAGCACCAGCCTCCTCCCCCACAGCCAGGGCTGGGTCCCTGAAGGATGCCTGGTCTTCCAGACGAGCGCGGACAGCTTCATCCCATGGGACAACCCTGAGAACCTGGTCAGTCAGAAGGTACCCCAGGTGGTGGACACTCTGTGGGTACCCTCTGCCTCCCCCTCCTCTTCCTCATCTCCGCTCCTACCAACGTCCTGAACATGCTGGTGTTCTGGAGGCAGGGTCTCAAAGAACGCGTCAACCTGTGTCTCTTCTATCTCTCCTTGGTGGATTTCTCCCACATGCTTCACGCTTTCTTCTGCAACGTGGACAGGTTCTATCTTCCTTTTCTTCAAGATGTCGGGAACGGTCCCGTTTTTCAGTGGATCGTGGAGTACAAACTCCTAGGGTTCCGCACTCTGACTTGGTTGTCCGGCTTCGTGTCGATGATGATCGCGTGTGAGAGGTGTTTCTGTGTGGTCAGCCCTCTCCGCTCACAGTCGATGTTCGGTACCAGGACTACGGGTCTGGTTCTGGTTTTCGCTACCGTTTCTGTGTCACGGGGTCATTGGTCAACGGCATGAGGTGGAGCCTGCCCTGCGTGTACGACCCCGTGACCAACACCACCTCCAAAAGGTTGCTGACCAGTCAGTTCTACGTGCGTAACCGAGGTCCGCTGAACGTGCTGTCTCTCTTCGTGGCCACTATCCAGCCTATCGCTTACGTTACGGTCATCGTGGTGACGACCATCATCATGTCGGTGAAACTGAAGAAGATGGTGGCTTGGCGGGAACAGGCTTCTTCCTGCGCGCTGTCTTCACGGGAAGTGGCCTTGACGCGCATGCTCATTGCCGTTTCCGTTCTGTATATCGTCTGCTCCACGCCTAACGTTTTTCTGGGGATCGGTGTGACGTTTGTCCAGGGGTTAACTTTCAGTGGGAGGTATTACAACCTAGCTATTCTCTTCATCGATATTTCGGAGTTGACGTCTTATATTAACGCCACTTTTAACTTTTTTATTTATCGTTCGTTCGGGTCCAGGTACAAAAACACGCTTCGGTATTTTACCGGCTTGTGCAGGGTTTCTGCCTCAACCTCGTCCAAGAGTGATAGTGTCACCGGTGTCAAATGATGAGAAACATAATGTGAATTATGATGATTGTGTGTGTATTTGTCTTGACATATCACAACACACACATAGTCAAGACAATAGGCGTTGACCAATATCACAAAACCAGATTATCATCTAAGACCAAAAAAGGTGAAAACTATATAAAACAGAACTTCACCTTTACCCTCCACCTATGCTCTAGTTTTGCATATCGTTGGGACACCACTGAAGGTTTTGCAACCAGCTTCCTCCACTCCTCGTGGTTTCCATCTTTCCATAGCATGGTCATGTTTATATTTTTTGTACATATGTGAAACGTGGACCATAACAGTAGACATCGACAGACGGATGCAGGCTATGGGGATGAGACGCTTTCGTTTATGGACTTGTGAATCCTTTGTGATAAAAACTGCTTGATAAAGAATGAAAGCTTCGGCTTTGCTGATTTGGTCACTGTTTAGAAATTTTCAGTATTTTGCATCATTTTCTTCAGCTTAATCCCTCCCCCCCCCAAAAAAAAAAAACAGCAAAAAAAAACCAGCAAAAAACCCACAAGCAAACAAATACAACCCTCAACTCACCCCAACAACAAGAGAGAGAAAAAAAGAAAGAAAACCAAACAAAGAAAAAAACGAAAGCAAACCCCCCATACAACAATAATAACAACAAAACTCAAACTAAAGTATACATCATCATCATCATCATCATCATCATCATCATCATCATCATCATCATCATCATCATCATAGCACACCAGCACAGCACCAGCATAGCCAGCAGACAGCAGCAGCAGCAGCCGCAGCAGCAGCAGCAACAGCAACAGCAGCACCATCTAACCAGCCAACCAACCAAGCAACCAGCCAAAGCCAACCAGCCAACCACAACCAATCCAAACCCAACTCTTTAACACCCGCGACTGCACAGACTATATTCATGACTTCATTAGTTGGATTTGTTCCTGGTTTCGTTTGTCTTTTCTCAAGTTATTGTCATCATTCATCTTCATGCTGCCTTTTTCAAAACTAAGGTAAAGTAAACTCCACTGTGTTGTTTTGTTTTTGTTTTTTGTTGTTGTTTTTTTAACCACATCACTTCACACCCGTGGGGGCGGGATAACTCAGTGGTCAGAGCTCTCGCTTTCCCCAAGCTAACGTTAAACAGCGTCGAGCGTGGTTACCAAAGTGGATGGGTGACCGTTTGCGCACAGTTTGGCTTCAGTACAGTCCCCCATTCCACCCAGCTGTATATGGGTACCTGTCCTCTTTAGGGTCAGAGAAGGTAAATCAGCGAGGGAGAGGAGATGGGTGCCGCCCTCAAGATGCTGGCCCCTAAAGAAGCCGAGGTCTCTGATGCCTCGCTCTCCTACGACCACAAAAGGTTATGGGACACCTTTACCTTTTGCTTCACCCCAACCGTCATTCTTAATCCTGATCAACAAGACATCCTGAAACAGCTTCCTCCCACGTGTTGGTATCTAAGTACTGCCTCTCCACTCAGATATCGCATGTGGGAGATGTTGATTCACAACTCATGGAACAACCCCCTCCCCCTCCCGCCCCCTATGGGGATGCCCGAGGGGGGCCTGTCAGTATAGATAGCATCCCCCACATTCTGGAAATTCTATGGCAAAAATTCCCTCTTTTCTATCCCTCTCTTTCTTTCTGCACTTGCTCCTTTTCTTCTTGTCACTTCCTTCTTGTTTATTTTTTGTCTTCTTGGTCCATTCTCCTGCCTCTTTTTTCCAAAAGACTTAAAAGATAACAAAATTCTCATAAAAGATAACAATAATTCTCATAAAAGATAACAATAATTCTCATAAAAGATAACAATAATTCTCTCTCACGCCGAAGTCAGACGCGCTCGACCTGACTTGTCAGGCGCTTAACGGCAGTGTAATTAATGTATTTTCGCTCATATAACAGACAACAATAGTTGCTGTCTGAGCGTTCGAAGAAGAGAAGAAGAAGAAGAAGAAGAAGAAGAAGAAGAAGAAGAAGAAGAAGAAGAAGAAGAAGAAGAAGAAGAATTTCTGAGGAACCAAGCCAGAGTTAACGAACGCTATAGCCAAGTGGATAAGACCGTTTAACTTCAATCCTGTGGGTCCATGAAGTCATGGGTTTGAATCTCCGCAGAATCTGGTGAAATAAGTGTTGGAGGTTTTTACGATCTTCCTGATCAACTTTAAGTGCAGACCTGTCAGTGCCGTAATTCCGCTTAGTTATACACACATGCAGAAAATCAAAGCATACACGTTAAAGATTCCGTAAGTCATGTGATCGCCTGGTAGGTTACAGAAACATGAACATACCAAGCATCCATCCTGTAGGCACTGAAAAATAAGATAAAATAAATGAGCTGCTCTGAAGTCAGAATGTGCTGGCTGAGGCCAGCAGGCAGACCTCCTGCAGAGTGACAATCACAGGAGAAGACCTGACACTAACCATCCCATCATATATGGAAGGCAGATAAGAGTGGAAGAGATACAAACCCAGGTTTCTGCAACAATGGTCACAGACAGAATACTAGCTTTCAATCCTTGTTAAAGGCACACAACTTCAGGTCAGTGGTTTTTGTTTCCCTTTCCACAAGGAAAATCATATCTTCTCTCGTTCACTTTGTGCCGTTACATGTGTGGGAAAATGGCATGTCCTTTCCAGCTCCTCTCGTGGGCCGCACAGCTTGGTCTGTAGGGTTATCTCCGTCGGCCACACTTTCTTCCTCAGGTCGCTGAATAACGTACACCTCTGAAGGATGTGCTCGCCTGTCTGGTTTTCTTTACCACAGGCGCACAGGGGAGAAGGAGCAAGTTTCAGCTTTGTGGACATACGGTGGTTTATTCTGTTGTGCCCTAGTAGGAAGTCTGAGAATTATGACTTGTTCTTCTCTTCTGGGATGATGGTAGTCAGGCCATTGATTTGATGATCATCTTCTTTTCATGGAAGGCGTGGCTGCTTTCGCAACTGTTCTTTCCTGCCCCTTGTTTTGCAAGTTCATCAGCCTGTTCGTTGCCAGGTATGCCACAGTGGGCAGGGATCCATTACAACGTTACACATTTGTTTTGTGTAAGGAGTTGAAGTTCCTGCTTGAGTTCTGTTTCTTTGTCTGCAGACAGGGCTTGTAGGACTGACAGAGCATCAGTGAAAAAAAAAACAAACCCACTTGCAGACATTCATCTTTGGAGTGTCTGACCATGGTGGCAGCTTGTTTCAGGGCTTGGGTTTCTGTATGGTAGTTGGTGTGGTGTGTCCCTGTTTGATGGGATGTTTGCTGTTTCCATTTTTCATATGGAACGAATGGGAAAGCTTCTGTTGTTTCAGTTTAGGAAGCAATTTGATCGTGATGGTATCAGACTCATGACCACAATGATGAAGTCTGTTTTCCCCGTTTGTGGCCTGGGCAGTTATTGATATGAGCTCAATGCCAAGGCTTTTTATATCAAGTTGTTGTAATGCTATGTTATGTTATGCTATGTCATGTTATGTTATGTTAGAGTATTGAAAAATCCTCAACCATGACAAGTTCTGAGCATCTTACTCGTCTCTTGCGATCTCTCCATTGGCTGCCTGTGCCACAGAGAATAAACCATAAGATCAGCACCCTCTGTTAAAAATGTTTCCACTGAAGTCAGAGTATGGATGCCTTCACGGCCGAAGGACATCAACAGAGTCATACACACAAACCTCTGATACAGTGTGTACTCACAATCTCACAGTGATGCCTAGGTGGGATACATGAATTAAGAGAACATGTTGCAGGTGACCCCCAGAGTGTTAAGTTGGGAAGGTGGAACAACAACAACGACAACGGCAACAACAATAACAACATTTACTGATTTATTAACTTTCCTTTATCTTTTTATATTATTAAATAGTGTACTTTTCTGAAAACTTAAAAAAAAAATTTAAATATAAATTTTCGCTCCTCGGTTAAAGCTCCGAGGGTCACCAATGGTAAGACTTTTTGCGACAATAGTCTGCGACCGTTCTTTTTCTAAACCCAACATTAAGGTAGCCGCATTCCGACTTCGGGGAAGGGAGTTATTCCTGAACTTTGTGTGGGCTTATGACTATTATAATTATATATTTCTGTTAGTGGCGTAGCTCTGGGTATGGCACTCTGCGGTGTAACATTCTGTTTCGCTAATGTGACATCGCAGATGGCACTCTCCAGTGTAGCATTCTCTTTTCACTCAACAGTCGCATATAATGCAAAATCTCACCATTTGTGAACCTCGGGGCTCTAGACCAAGAACGAAAAAATAAAGAGGACACCATTTATACAAATACACACATGTAGGGACACACACACACACACACACACACACACAGACACACAGACACACACACAGAACACAGACACACAGACACACACGTACACACACGTACACACACACGTACACACACACACACACACCACCACACACACACACACACACACACACACACACACACACACACACCACACACACACACACACACACACACACACACACACACTCAGTGCGGTTGTCTTCTTGTGCCAATGCAACTTTGTTTCCCTAAAAAAACTAAAACCACCCCCAAAAAACAACTTTGGTAACATCCCCCCAAAAAAAAACGACAACAACAAAAAACAACAACAACAAGACCACTATTGTAACACACTTTCGTAAGCACTTCTTCTCCAAAGACAGAGATGTTTCAGCTGGGAAAAGTGGAACACATTTGAAAAGCTTGCCACCTTGTTTCTTTGTGTTCCAGTGTTTCCATGCCACAAGCATCACACCATTGAGAAACCAGCCAGCTTTAGGAAGCAATGTACAGGGCTAACAGAACGCTAACTTCATATATCATGTTAACAGAACGCTAACTTTATGTATCAGGCTTTATATATAAATATATATATATAATATATATATAATATATATATATAATATATATATATAATATTAATAATAATTATATATAATGTGTGTGTGTGTGTGTGTGTGTGTGGCGCTCCACCACGAAATGAGTCGCTTAGCACATTACCCAATTTTGCGCTAGGAGCCTTTAAAGGCAAGTGGGGGTCAAGTTGTCAATTTTGAGATTGTGATTGATTATTAAACTAGATCTGTTGATTTATCTTATAACGAAATATCAAGGCATAATTTTTTTTATTCCTTTTGCTTTTAAATGTGTTTTGAAAATACCAAAGCACTCATTCTGACAACCTGTTACTAAAATAAACTTGCCCGTTTCTCGTTTTGTCCCATCCTGCAGTCTATCATTTCAATTTGTAATAATGTTGCACAGAATTGTCCGATTTTCAATCTGTTTTTTGTATTTGATAGCCACTTTATTGCACATTAATAACATGTCAAAACTTAAAATTGACCTCAGGTGCACTCCGTCTCATTATGTGGTGGAGCGTCAACACACACACACACACACACCCACACACACACACACACACACACACACACACACACACACACACACACACACACACACACACACACACACACACACACACACACATATAATATATATATATATATATTATATATAATATATCATATAATATATACATACATACATACATACATACATACATACATACATACATACATACATACATACATACATACATACATACACATACATACATACTACATACATACATACATACATACATACATACATACATACATACATACATACATACATATAATACACACTGGAATCAGCACACTAACACAATAATTAACGTCACTTCTAATTGCCTTCGAACCCCCATGGAAATACCGTGGGAGCCTGTCAGTATAAAAACAACAACAGCATCCCCACCTTCTGGAAATTCTGTATTGGGAATTCCCTCTTTTCTATTACTCTCGTTGTTTCTGTCTGGTTCCTTTTCTTCTTGTCACCTCTTTCTTGTCTATTTTCTGCCTTCTTTCTTCATTCTTCTGCTGTTTTTTGTTCCCAGAAAGGCTTGAAAGATAACAATTCTCCCTCATCCCGAAGTTGTGTGCGCTGGGCTTGATTTGTCAGGCGCTTAACGGCAGCGCAACGCATTTTCGCTCATGAACACAACAGATAACAATAGTTACTGTCTGAGCGTTCGACGAAGAAGAACAGGAAGAAGAATGAAAAGAAGAAGAAAAAGAATGCAAAGAAGAAGAACGCAAAGAAGAGGAATTCAAAGAAGAAGAAGAAGAAGAAGAAGAATGCAAAGGAGAAGAAGAAGAAGAAGAAGAAGAAGAAAAGAAAGAAGAAGAAGAAAAGAAGAAGAAAGAAGAAGAAGAAGAAGAAAAGAAGAAGAAGAAGAAGAAGAAGAAGAATGAAAAAAAAAGAAAAATTCTTTTTCGAACAAAAAACAGGAAACACAACAACATCGTGCTATATCCATTTTAAAAAAAACAACAACAACAGATTAACAGGTAAAAGCATGTTGAAAGCTCATTGTTTTGGAGGGTTTTTTTTTGGATGCAAACTCTTGTATCTAATTGTTTTTGCTGCTGGTGGTGTTGTTGTTCTTTGTTATATGTTGTTTCTTGTTGTTGAGCTTAAACACCCTGAGGAGTCAACCTGAACGATGCACACTGTCTCACACCCATCACACCTGGAAATCACTGTGAGACTGTAAGTATCACTTGATGAGACATTTATAAGGACGGTGGCTATTTTCATCTCTCTCTCCTCTCTCTCCCTCTCTCTCTCTCCCTCCTCCTCTCTCCTCTCTCTCTCCTCTCTCTCTCTCTCTCTCTCTCTCCTCTCTCTCTCTCTCTCTCTCCTCTCTCTCTCTCTCTCTCTCTCTCTTGTGTGTGTGTGTGTGTGCGCGCGCGCGCGCGCGCGCTTCGGAAGAATGCCCTACTTCATGGATATTTGTATCCAAGATCCATGTTCACATTTTGTAATTTGTTCTCTTCTGATAAAAAATATATCATCAAAACTTAGCAAATTCATAGTTAAGAGTAAAGTTGCATGATATTAATGAAAAGGTTGACTTTATTTTTTTTTTTATTTCTGAGAAATTCTGTGTATGAACGTATTCTATTAATGCAAATTATATATGTTACAGTTGATTTTGTTTTCTGAAATCCTCTATGCCCCAAGAGGGGTCAAAGGCGAATTAAATCTTGAATCTAGAATCTTGTGTGTGTGTGTGTGTGAAATCCTAGTGGTTAGACTGTTGCACTCTCATGATCTGACCGCCGGGATTTGAGCCTGGCCAGTCCTTAAGGCACCCGTTCAAAGGTATTTTTCCCATAGGGTTAACATCAGCACCCACTCCACTCTCCAGAAAGTCCTTCAGATGAGATTATAATCGAGATCCCGTGTGCAAACACATGCAGGTCTTGTGTACACGTTCAAACATCATACTCCCCCCCCCCAAAAAAAAAAAAAGAAAAAAAAAAAAAAAAAAAAAAAGAGAAAGATAATGGAATCGGTTCTGCGAATGAGTGTTCTCCCTTCCTTGCCAAGGCAGGAAATTATTGGGCTAAGTGATATACAAAGTTTCCTCCCTTGGTCTCATCGCTTTCAAGAGTGTTTATTCCTTTTTTCGTTACACTATTTCTTTTCTTCCGTTTGGTAGTGTTGTATATTTTTCTTCAAATTTTGTGTATTGGCATTTGTGCGTAAAGAAAGCGATTTTGTGTGTATATATATGTATGTGGTTACTGAGTGGATGGGGGACAGAATAGCTCAGTGGTCAGAGCATCGAGCGTGGTTACCAAGTAGATGGGTGCGACCGTTTGTCTGCCTTGGCTTCAGTACAGTCCCCCTGTCCACCCAGCTGTAAATGGGTACCTGCCCTCTTTAGGGTCAGGGAAGGTAAAGCAGCGAGGGAGAGATGGGCGCCGCCCTCAATATGCTGGCTCCCGGAGAAGCTGAGGTCTCTGATGCCTCGCTCCTCCCACAGGTTGTGGGACACCTTTACCTTTACCTCTAAATTTTTTTTTTTTTATTAACATTTTTTTCATCTTTCATACGGGACATAGGTCGATCCAGACACAGGCAGAGACGGTGTTTTCATTCTGTGTCTGTCAGTTTTGCTTTTTTGAAATAAAAAATTCTGTTGTCACCAGTGTGGTGTTCATTTCTCTCTCTCTCTCTCTCTCTCTCCTCTCCTCTCTCTCTCTCTCTCTCTCTCTCTCTCTCTCTCTCTCTCTCTCTCCTCTCTCTCTCCTCTCTCTCTCTCTCTCTCTCTCTCTCTCTCTCTCTCTCTCTCCTCTCTCTCTATATATATATATATATATATATATAGTGTGTGTGTGTGCGTGTGCGTGCGTGCGTGCGTGCGTGTGTGTGGGATGTGTGTGTGTGCGTGTGTGTGTGTGTGTGTGTGTGTGTGTGTGTGTGTGTGTGTGTGTGTGTGTGTGTGCGTACGTTTGAAATGGCTTTCAATTGAATCTGCTCCATATGTAACACACACACACACACACACACACACACACACACACACACACACACACACACACACACACACACACACACACACACACACACACACACACACACACACACACACACAGAAACAGATCGAAAGGGAAACATATAGACAGGCAGAGAGAGAATCAGAGACGAGACAGAGAGAGAGAGAAGAGAGAGAGAGAGCGAGAGAGAGAGAGAGAGAGAGAGAGAGAGAGAGAGAGAGAGAGAGAGAGAGAGAGAGAGAGAGAGAGAGAGAGAGGGGGGGGGGGGGGGGGCAAAATAAGACAGGGAAGAGGAACTGCAAAGAAGAATACAAAAAAAGAAGAAGAATGCAAAGAATGTAAGAAGAATGCAAAGAAGACGAATGCAAAGAAGCATGCAAAGAAGCATGAGAAGAAGAAGAAGAAGAAGAAGAAGAAGAAGAAGAAGAATTGCGAAGAAGAAGAATTGCGAAGAAGAAGAAGAAGAAGAAAGAAGAAGAAGAAGAAGAAGAAGAAGAAGAAGAAGAAGAAGAAGAAGAAGAAGAAGAAGAAGAAGAAGAAGAAAAAGAAGAAGAAGAAGAATGTAAAGAGGAAGAAGAATGCGAAGAAGGAGAATGCAAAGAAGAACAAGAATACAAAGAAGACAAGATTGCAAAGAAAATGCAACGAATAATGCAAAAGAACTGCAGCGAATAATGCAAAGAAGACTGCAACGAAGAAGAAGAAGAAGAATGCAAAAGAAAAGAAGAAGAAGAAGAAGAAGAAGAAGAAGAAGAAGAAGAGAAGAAGAAGAAGAGAAGAAGAAGAGGAAGAATGCAAAGAAGAAGTACTAGAACAACAACAACAACAAGAAGAACAAGAAGAACATGAACAAAAGAATCAAGCTGGCAAAAAAAAAAAAAAAAAAAAAAAAAAAGAAAAGAAAAAAGGAAAAGCGACAGAGCAGAACCGAGCAGACAGAGGGAGTAGCCCCGCTGACAGAAGGCAGCTGACGGCTTGAATAAATAAAGTCCTCGCTATGTCGAAAATTAAAGTCACGCATTGTATAAAGAGAAGAGACAACACAGCACTCAGAAGTCAAACTTTCACAAAGCCGCCAGTTGCAAAAATCGATCGGCCCCAATTCATCCTTCTCCACCTCCGCCACCACCCCTCCTGAACTCTTTTCCACCCCTCCCCCCTACCCACAGCTTTTTTTTTTCTTCAACACACACACACACACACACACACACACACACACACACACACACACACACACACACACACACACACACACACACACACACACACACCACACCACACACACACACACACACACACACACACACACACACACACACACCACACACACACACACACACATAATGCAAAGCTTCTGCTTCTGCACTGCTCTGTGCGTCTCTGGATATGACGTGGACATTTTGTGTTTTTGTTGTTTGTTGTTGTTGTTGTTGTTGTTTTAACGTAGAGCTGCAAAGTTTTCCGGATGACGTGTTACGAAATAGACGTCAAAAAGTCACGTCTTAGTAACATGCCAGCCATTTCAGAAAGGAAGAAGCCTAAATATTGGGGGAAAACCAAGATATGCTTCTCCTTGTTCTTTTCCATTATCATTTCAAACTCGTATCAGCTCCCTTTTATTATTTATTTTTTTTTGAATAAGCAAATCATCAAAAAATATAGGATGGACAGTAGTGAAATGGAACATGATTGTGAATGTTACATTTTTAGGGAATATTTTGTATCCCGGCCAGGCATTTAATCGTAACTTACAAGCAACTAAGTGGTCAGAGCACTCCCTTTCCCAAAGCAAGCATCGAGCGTGGTTACCAAGTGGATGGGTGACCGTTTGCGCGACTTGGCTTCAGTACAATCCCCCAGTCCACCCAGCTGTAAATAGGTAGCCTACCTGCCCTCTTTAGGGTCAGGAAAGGTAAAGCAGCGAGGGAGAGGAGATGGGCGCCGCCCTCAACATGCTTTCCCCTAGAGAAGCCGAGGTCTGTGATGCCTCGCTCCGCTACGACCACATAGGTTATGGGACACCTTTACCTTTTTACCCTTTAGAATGCACAGAGTAGGTCAAAATCGATTTAATATTCCTTTGATGATATAATTTTTAACCAGTTGTTAATCTAGAAAACTCTCTGAAGCTCCACGTTTAGCAATCGCAAAAAAAAAATCACCAACTGTGTCACTCCAGTTCGGTCCACGATGTGATTTTATCCAACAAGAATCTAATCATGTACCTAGTAACTTGATACAGTGCATAAAAAATCTAGTTTTAAATATAATGTCACTCCACAATGTACAATGCCATTTGAATTAATATATATATATATATTTATATAATAAAATAAAATAGTGTGTGTGTGTATGCACGCGCGCGCGCGCGTGTGTGTATATAAGAAATTCTGAACTTCACTTTTTCACCCCTCCTTCCACCCAACTCTGCCCCTACCCCTTCATCCCCCTCCACACACACACACACACACACACACAACACACACACACACACACACACACACACACACACACACACACAACACACACACATACACACACACACACACATACACACACACATACACAACACACACACACACAACACACACACACAACAACAGACACACAGACACACAGACACACACACACAACACAACACACAACACACACACAGCACACACACACACAACAACACAAGAATAAAGCAGACTTTACAGTTCCAAGAGACAAGTCAAGAACAGGGACAGGCAAGAGGGAGAGAGAAGAGAGAGAGAGAGAGAGAGAGAGAGAGAGAGAGAGAGAAGAGAGAGAGAGAGAGAGAGAGAGAGAGAGAGAGAGAGAGAGAGAGAGAGAGAGAGAGAGAGAGGGAGGGGGGGGAGATGGAGGAAAAGACGTGAATAATGGGTAAGGTTAGATACAACACCTTTGACAGGAGGTGTGTGCAGACTAGCTCCCCTGTCGCGTTTCACAGCTCGATCCTGTCAACTGATGCATAATGCAGCAACTAATCGGGCCACCATCAGCAACAGCAGCAGCAGCGGCTACAGCAGCAGGGCAACAGGAACAGCAGTAGTAGCAGCAGCAGTAGCAGCAGCAGCAACAGCAGCAACAGCAGCATTAGCAGCAGTAGAAAGAGCAGCAGAAACAGCAGTAACAGAAGCAGCAACCGCAGCAACAACAGTAGCGGCAACAGCAACAGCAACCGCAGCAACAACAGTAGCGCAACAGCAACAACAGCAACAGCAGAAACAGCAGCAGCGGCAACAGCAGTAGTAGCAGCAGTAACAGTAGCAGGAGCAGTAGCAGCAGCAGTAACAGCAATAACAGGAGCAGCAGCAGCAGCAGCAGTAGCAGTAGCAGCAGCAGTAGCAGAAACAGCAGCAATAGCAGCAGCAACAGAAACAGCAGCAGCAGTAGAAGCAGTAACAACAGCAGCAGCAGCAGCAGAAACAGCAGAAGCAGTAGCAGCAGCAACAGCAGCAGCAGCAAAAGCAGCAGCAGCAACAGCAGCAGCAGTAGCAGCAGCAACAGAAACAGCAGAAGCAGTAGCAGCAGCAACAGCAGCAGCAGCAGTAGCAGCAGCAAACAGAAACAGCAGCAGCAGTAACAGTAGCAGTAGCAACAGTAGCAACAACAGTAGCAGACTCAACTCTCTCTCGTCTCTCTCTCTCTCTCTCTCTCTCTCTCTCTCTCTCTCTCTCTCTCTCTCTCTCTCTCTCTCCTCTCCCTCTCTCTCTCTCTCTCCTCTCCTCTCTCCTCCTCAGTCTCGATGGACTATAAACCGAGGCCCTGTGTGCATTGTGTGCTTATTCCATTATCCTCGATATCAAAGAAAGAAATCCAAATCAAATCCAAATCTCTCTGTCTCTCTGCCTCTGTCTCTCTGTCTCTGTCTCTGTTTCTGTCTCTGTCTCTGTCTCTGTCTCTGTCTCTGTCTCTTCTCTCTCTCTCTCTCTCTCTCCTCTCTCTCTCTCTCTCTCTCTCTCTCTCTCTCTCTCTCTCCTTCTCCCCCCCCCACTCTCTCTCTGTGTCACTGTCTCTGTCTCTATCTCTATTTCTCTCCATCCTCACTCTCCCCTCACTCTGTCTGTCTGTCTGTCTGTCTGTCTGTCTGTCTGTCTGTCTGTCTGTCTGTCTGTCTGTCTGTCTGTCTGTCTGTCTGTCTGTCTGTCTGCTCCCCTCTCTCTCTCTCTCTCTCTCTCTCTCTCTCTCTCTCTCTCTCTCTCTTCATCTCCTCTCCCTCGGCTTTGTTTCACTTTCCTTTGCTTCCCTCTCTCTCTCTCTCTGTGCAGGCTCCTGTCTCCTCTCAGGCTATGTATATCAGGCTGGTGTGGCCGAGCTGTTGGCATTCACCGCTTCTGCCACCTGACGTGACGTGACGTGACGTGACGTGACGTGATTTTTTTTTTTTTTTTTATTCAACCCTTGCTGCGCTGTTCTGCGCTGCACATGCAGTTCTGCTTTCCCTTGGGATGCCATTGGTTTTTGTATTATTTTGTTGTTGGGTTGTTTTGGGGTGGGGTTGGGGGGTTGGAGGGGGGATGGAGGGGGGGGGGGAGGTGAGGGCTCGATGCAGAGTGGGAAGGAGCGAAGTAAGCTGCTCTGACCACTGAGCTATCCCGTCCCCCTGTTTTCAAATACCACATCATCATGAGAAGCCATACACATACTTTTGGTGGGTTCGTTTTCCTTTAAAGGAGAGTGCAGGTTGTTATGTTAATTAAGAGCATGTCATGACTGAAGGCAATCTCAACATATAACATTTTACAACATAGCTACATTTTAATGTATGGGCCTTGGCACTGAGCTGACAGCAAGAACTGATAAAACTTTTGGGCTGGGCCATGGCAGTGTTATTGCATAACAGACTAGAACTATCTTTCCAACTTCTTTGTATTTTATCATTATTGTTATCTTTCACAATTTTGTATTATTATCATAAGTATGGGGGATGGGATATCCTATTGGTCAAAGCACTCGTTTTCCCCAAGCTAAGGTTAAGCAGCATCCAGCGCGGTTACCAAGAGGATACTATCTGGATGGGTGACATTAATGCGCCTTGGCTTCACTAACAGTCCCCCCCCCCCCCCCCTGAGTCCGCCTAGCTGTAAATGGGTATCTGCCCTCTTGAGGGTCAGGGAAGGTAAAGCATGGAGGGAGAGGAGATGGGTGCCGCCCTCAATATGCTGAGCCCTGGAGAAGCTGAGGTCTCTGATGCCTCGCTCGCCTACGACCACATAGGTCAAGGGACACCTTTACCTTTTTTTACCTACACATACTTCGGTAGGTTCGTTTCCCTTTAAAGGAGAGTGCAGGTTGTTATGTTAAGAGCTTGTCATGGCTGATGACAATCTCAACATATAACATTTTACGATAATACATTTTAATGTATAGACCATAGATCTTAGCTGTCATCAATAACTGACACAGCTTTTGACCTGGGTCATGGTAGTCTTATTGCATAACAGACTATAATTATCTTCCCTCTTTAGGGTCAGGGAAGGTAAAGCAGCAAGGGAGAGGAGATGGGCGCCGCCCTCAATATACTGCCCCCCTAGAGAAGCTGAGGTCTCTGATGCCTCGCTCCCCTACGACCACACAGGTTATGGGACGCCTTTACTTTATCTATCCTACTTCTTTGTATATTATCATTATTGTTATATTTCACGATTTTGTATTATTATTGCGTGTTTAAAATGGATGTGAAAAGTGCAGCAGAATGACCTGTTTCTTGAAAGAATTAAGTGGTTAAAAAAATTTGTTTGTTTGATTTTAGTCATGGGAGAGAAGATCCAGCTGATACCAATGCTTTGAGCGGGGATGGCATCATGACACCTTGTGTTGTGGCTTGGTCTGGAAGTAGGAGTTGGTCACGCAGAGGCCGTTATAGGAGCAGAACTCCAGCAGGCGCTGCCCATTTACGTTAATCTTGCCAGCTCCAAAGTGTCCAAGGCATGAAGGCCATGTGTCATGATCGGCACCCACTCGAGCATTAAAGTCTCCCAGGATGATGACATGTTCCTTGGGGGTATTTTCTTGGTGACTTTGCTGATGTTGGCATAAAACTCGTCCTTTGCTTCTGCTGTCATGTAAGGGTGGGACCGTAGGCGCTGACAAGAGTGACGAAGCCCTCGGAAGTATGGAGACGGACTGTCATCAGGCGTTCAGATCCCTTGTCTCCTGGTTCAACCATCTTCAGTAGGGTGTTCCTGACAGCAAATCCCACTCCATGCTCTCTTCTGTCCTCCGCGCTCTTCCAGTGCCAGAAGAAAGTAAAGTCTTTCTCCTTGAGGGTTCCAGTGTCTGCAAGGCGGGTCTCTTGCAGAGCAGCTATGTCCACCCCCAGTCTCAGCAGCTCGTTGTTGATGACGGCTGACTTTCTTGCATCACTGATGCCTTGGAGGTCTTGGGACAGTACGGATGTCAATGTTCGAACGTTCCAACTTCCCAGTTATAGGAGTGGGCACCTGCTTTTCATGGTTCTTGTTTTCTTGCCTGGTGCGGGTCTTGCAGTCTGCTTGTCGGTTTGATCCTAATCCCCAAGCACCCATTGAGGAAGGCAGACTGTGGGGGACAACACCTTATTGGCTGGGGGCTGCCCAGCTTGAGGCGGGCAGTCAGCTGTCCAGTAAAATCCTAGGATTTTTCCCACCGTCGGAAGCAACCCTCGACGCCACGCTCAACACCAGTCGAGCATTGCAGCTTATAACCGGTAACTGCTGCTTCCCGTGTTGTGTCCACGCTGTGAGGCGAGGCTGGAGTGACCTCTCCAGGGCGCGAGCCTGAGCAGGATGGTATGGAGGACGAGCTGTTGCCCAGATAGCAGGTCCCCCCTCTCCACACTGATGATGGATCCAAAGGAACAGCAGAGCTGATACAGTTTGGCACCAGCAGTGTCGCAGGAGTTGCCGGAACGTTACTGAAGTCAGAAGCCTTAGGGACTCCATCTCCGGATTTTTCCTCAGGGTTTACTCCCGAAGCCTTTCTCCCCAATGGGCAATCCACAAGGCAGTGGAGGTTTGGGGTCAGAGTTTTCCTTCTCCTAGTTGAGTTGCCTTACTGGGCTAACGACTCCCATCTGCCCGAATGGACAGCTAGTACTGGGCTACATTTTACCAGTAGAGGAGGGCGCAGTGGCTCCCAGGACGGGCCAGCCAGGAACTCACATGTGCGAGTCAAGCATGATGCTCCCCGCTTGCGAGAACCACCTATGCCCACCCATCTGACATTGTATAACAACAACAACAACAACAACAATAATAACAATAATGATGATGATGATGATGATGATGATGATGATGATGATGATGATGATGATAATGATGATAGATACATAAAATAGATAATAACAACACCCCTATCATACATAACAAATGCTTTGCCCTGAGTTATTAGTCTGCAACATTTTCAAAACTTCTTCCTTGTTCTCACGCAAGGTGGTTGACTTTTAGCAATAAAAACACAAGACTGAATTAATAATAATTAATAATAATAATAATAATAATAATAATAATAATAATAATAATAATAATAATAATAATAATAATAATAATAATACATGGAATTTGTATAGCGCTATATCTTGTAAAAACAAATCAAAGCGCTTGCATTCGACCAACACAACACACAATTAACAGCAATTTACAGTTTTAACAAAATCGAATGTACACACACACACACGCACGCACGCACGCACGCAAGCACGCAACGCGCGCGCGGGCACACACACCTACAAACGTTATGCACAAAGTTATTAACACAAATCTTACCCCTCCTACCCCGCTTCCCTCCCCCCCCCCTCTCTGTCTGTCTGTCTGTCTGTCTGTCTGTCTGTCTGTCTGTCTGTCTGTCTGTCTGTCTGTCATGTATGTATGTATGTATGTATGTATGTATGTATGTATGTATGTATGTATGTATGTATGTATGTATGTATGTATGTATGTCTCTTTCTCTGTGTCTCTCTATCTGTCAGTCAGTCAATGTATCCGTCTGTCTCTCTTTCTCTTTCTGTCTGTCTGTCTGTCTGTATGTATGCCTCTCTCTGTGTCTCTCTATCTGTCAGTCAGTCAATATATCCGTCTGTCTCTCTTTCTCTTTCTGTCTGTCGCTCTGTCTGTTTGTCTCTTTCTCTCTGTCTCTGTCTGTCTGTCTATCGGGGCGGGATGGAAAAAAAGTATGTGAATGCTTATCTGTAACCCTTTAAAAATAAAGATCATTCATTCATCATTCATTCATTCATTCATTCATTCATTCATTCATTCTCTCTCTCTCTCTCTCTCTCTCTCTCTCTCTCTCTCCATCTCTCTCTCTTCCTCTCCTCTCTCTCTCTCTCTCTCTCTCTCTCTCTCTCTCTCTTCTCTCTCTCCTCTCTCTCTCTCTCTCTCTCCTCCTCTCTCTCTCTCTCTCCTCTTCCTCGCTCTCGTCTCGCTCTGCTTCCTTCTGTCTCTGTCCTCTGTCTTCTCGTCTGTCTTCTCGTCTCTCTGTCTCTGTCTCTCTCTCTCTCTCTCTCTTCTCTCTTCTCTCGTCTCTCTCTCTCTCTCTCTCTCTCTCTCTCTCTCTCTCTCTCTCTCTCTCTCTCTCTCTCTCTCTCTCTCTCTCTCTCTCCTCTCTCCTCATATTTCCAATGCTCTTCTCTCTCTCTCTCTCTCTCTCCATCTCACAACTATCTCAATATTTCATAATTCTCTCTCTCTCTCTCATTCGTCTACATATTCTTTCATCTCTCTCTCTCTCTCTCTCTCCTCTCTCTCTCTCTCTCTCCTCTCCCTCTCTCTCTCTCTCTCTCTCTCTCCTCTCTCTCTCTCTTCTCTCTCTTCTCTACCTGGAGGTAAATACACCCTTCCCCACCAAAAAAAAGAAAAAAAGAAACCAACCAAAAAAAAAAAGAAAGAAAATAAGGGATCGATCCCTCCTCTCCTCCCCACTCCCCCTCCCCCCCTCACTCCCCTAACATCGGGCGGATGGATGATTTGTCATGTTCTGTGTGTGGGGGGATTAAGATGGCCGCCAAGGAGATGACAGCGCCGCCAGTCGTCGAACCCGATGACCCGAAAAAGATCCAAGGGCGGTAAGCAGTAGCAGTTTGTCAAGCAAAGGATGGTGTGTGTGTGCGTGTGTGTGTGTGTGTGGTGTGTGTGTGGGGGGGGGGGTTAGTGTGTGTGTGTGTGTGTGTGTGTGTGTGTGTGTGGTGTGTGTGAGGGGGAAGTGTAGTGTAGTGTGTGTGTAGTGTAGTGTGTGTGTGTGTGTGTGTGTGTGTGTGTGTGTGTGGTGTGTGGTGTGTGTGTGTGTGTGTGTGTGTGTGTGTGTGTGTGTGTGTGTGTGTGTGTGTTTTGTATGTGTGTAGTGTGTGTGTGTGTGTGTGTGTGTGTGTGTGTGGATGCGTGTGTATGTGTGTGCGTGTGCGTGTGTGTGTGTAGTGTGGATGCGTGCGTGTGTATGTGTGTGGCAGACGAAGCGGCGACAGACTGGAGGACGCGAGAGGGGGGGGGGGGGGGGGGGGGGGGGGGGGGGGGGAGGAGGAAGCGGGGGGAAGGGGGGGGGCTTGACTAGGGTCTACACGTGTAGTCATGTCGTGTCGTGTCGTGTCGAGTCGTAGAGTCTGGTAGCGGGGCGGGCGGAATGTAGCCTCTAGTTAGACAACTTGTCTACTAAATAAAACAAAAAAACAAAATACAACTTCAGATCTCAGGTCAGATCCACGTTAAGTGTGTGTGTATAGGGGGGGGGGGGGGGTCGTGATTGGGGGGGGGGGGGGGGAGGTGGGGAAAGGGAGGGGGAGATGAGGTTTGGTGGGGAGGAGGGGTTGTATCTTATCCATCCCTGGTTCACCCCCACTCCTTCTCCCCATCCCATTCCCATCTCTCTCTCTCTCTCTCTCTCTCCCCTCTCTCTCTCTCTCTCTCCACTCTCTCATCTCTCCTCTCTCTCACTCACTCACTCATCTCACTCACTCACTCACTCACTCACTCACTCACTCACTCACTCACTCACTCATCATAAATATACTGCACCACTGGTGTTAAACAGGGCGATGTATGTAGCCCTTTATTGTTTTCTGTTTTCATTATGAGTTGGCCAGAGAAGTCATCAATAATGGTAAACATGGTGCCACTTTCTACCCAAGATGTCACAGAATTGTTTATTCTTCTACTTGCTGATGATGTTATCCTGCTATCTGAAACAGTTGTTGGTTTACAAAAGCAGTTAAATAGCTTAAGCAGTGCTGCATGCACTTGATTAAGGTTAATCTGAATAAGAGCAATATCGTTGTATTCAGAAAAGGTGGTCATTAGCTGCTCATGAAAAATGGTTGCACAATGGAAAAGTCATGCCTGTGATTTATGTATATAAATACTTAGGAATCTGTTTTTCTACAAAACTTAGTTTCACAACTGCATGTAATGATCTGGCAAGTCGAGGTAAACGAAGCTTGTTATTCGTTTTGAGAAAATTGCAATATTGAATAATAACTCTTTTGACCTGTTCATTAAGATATGCTGATACCCAAATACAACCCACTGTATTATATGGTGCAGAAATTTGGGGCTTGGATGCAGCTGTAACACACTGTGAATCAGTGCACCTCTTTGCTTTAAAACAGTTCTTAGACTTAGGTAGACATACGCCCAATGATCCTGTGTATAGTGAAACTAACAGATATCTTCTCTCTGGTAATGCTGCTATAAGATGAATTAGATACTGGATTAATATTCTACATATGGATGAGAACAGGCTTTCTTTTAAATCTTACAAGATGCTTCATGATCTAGATCTAGATGTCAAAGGGAAAAACAACTCGGCTGCACAAATACGCACCTGTTTATGTGAAAACACACACACACACACACACACACACACACACACACACACACACACACACACACACACACACACACACACACACACACACACACACACACACACACACACACACACACACACACACACACACAACACAAACAGAGAGAACATCTTGCGCACACGTTAAATCCTATTCCGCTTTTCGTAAGAGTAGACCATTGTGTGCCGGTGGGAACAGATGACAATAATTACATAACTGCATACACACGGGGGCTGGATAAATAAAAGCACACGAGTGTTTATTCCATTATCCTCGATATAAAAGAACAAAATAAAATCACACACACACACACACACTCCACACACACACACACACACACACACCTCACACACACACACACCACAACACACACACACACACACACACACACACACACACACACACACACACACACACACACCCCTCCACACACACACACACACACACACACACACACACCACACACACACCACACACACACACACCACACACCCACACACACACACACACACACACACACACACACACCACCCTCACACACACACACACACACACACCCACACACACACACACACACACACCCTACACACACACCACCTCACACACACACACACACCACACACACAACACAACACACAACACACCTCACACACACCAACACCCTACACCACACCCCACCCCCCCACCCTCCCCCCTCCCCCCCACACCCCCCACCTCCAACCCCCCTTCATCCACCCGTATCCACCATACTGTCCCAGTCAAGTTAACCCCCCTCAACTCGCTCGTAAACTTGTCAGTCGAGTCAGTCAG
>CM060342.1:31757939-31765439 GCA_030674155.1 Stramonita haemastoma
TTTACATCTAGTCCCTGTGTGTATGCAGTTTTGTAAATCTTGTCATCTGTTTCCATCGGCACACAATGGCCTATTCTTACGAAAAGCGGAACAGGATTTAACGTGTGTGCAAATTGTTCTACGTGCGTTCGCACACGGGGCCTCGGTTTATAGTCTCATCCGAAGGTCTTTTTGGGGAGAGTGGAGTCAGCACTGATGTTAACTCCAGGGGAAAAATCCCCTCGAATGGGAATTGTTCTGACCACTAGGCTTCCCTCGAAATAAATGAAACAAAAATAACTTTTAAAAAACACACCTGAAAAACCCGAAACAAATAAAAACAGAAAGCACATACGGAAAACTGAAACAGACATGGAAAGAAAACAGAGCTGCGAAAACAAGAACAACCCCCCCCCCCTGTCAAAAAAACCACAAAAACCACCACCCAACCCCCCAACACACAACACACACACACACACAACACCACCCCCACCACACACACCACCACCACCACCACACACACACACACACACACACACACACACACACACACACAACACACACACCACACACACACACACACACACACACACACACACACACACACACAACACACACACACACCCCACCACACACCACAACAACACACACACAACACAACAACACACCACAACACACACAACAACAACAACACACAGTGGTGAAAGAAAGAAAAGAAAGAAATAACAAAAAAAACCCCCCCCTTCCCTCTAAAAATATCAACAAAACAAAATAAAAACCTACTTAGAAGAGAAAAAAACAAAACAAAAACAAAACAACAAAAAACGCACAAGAAAACAAAACCAAAACCAAAAAAAACCATCAAAAACAAACAAAAACCCTCTAAAATAAAACACACTGAGGAAAAACCACCGAGATAGAGAAAAAACCAAAACCAAAAAACCAAAAACAAAACAAAACACCCAAACCCTAAAAAAACACCAACAATCCCCTTTTCTCTTCTTCTTCTTCTTCCTTTCTTTTTTCCTTTCTTTTAGTGACCACACGGACAGGAACAACACCTACAGATTGCGGCCAGCTTGTCACGTCAAGACCTAGGCTAACCCACGTGAGGTCCCCCGCTTTACGGCATGTTGCACAAGAAGACAACAGCAGAAGCGGGGCGGTTTCTGGCAAGTGACCTGACAGCGCCCCTTTCAGCCTAAACACCTCTCTACTCATCAAGCGCAACTGTCTCTCTCCGCTCTCACACGTAACATCAGGGTCAAGAAGAAATGACACCCCCCAGACATTTTTGTGTGTGTGTGTGTGTGTGTGTGTGTGTGTGTGTGTGTGTGTGTGTGTGTGTGTGTGTGTGTGTGTGTGTGTGTGTGTGTGTGTGTGTTGCGTTGCCCTGAAGGGAGGAGGGGGGGAGGTTGGGGGGTGGGGGGTGGGGGGGTGAGGAAGGGGGGTGGGTGGGGGTGGTGGAAGAGGGTCAAGCTATTATTTACTGGGTCTTCCTTTTGTTTTGTGTTGTGTTGTGTTGTGTTGTGTTGTGGTGTGGTTGTGGTTGTGGTGTGGTGTGGTGGTGGTGGTGGTGGTGGTGGTGGTGGTGTGTGTGTGTGTGTGTGTGTGTGTGTGTGTGTGTGTGTGTGTGTGTGTGTGTGTGTGTGTGTGTGTGTGTTGTTTTGTTTTTTGTTGTTGGATTTTTTTGGGTGCTTTTTTTGTTTGTTGTTGTTGGTTGTTTTTTTTTTGGGGGGGGAGGGGGGGGGAGAAATGTTGGAGAAAAAGAGTAGTTTATACAGTTTTTGAGAGGGGGGGGGGGGGGGTGAGTTTGTGGAAAAGTGTAGGTTTGGAGGGTTGTTTTGTCTTTTTCGTTTTACATGTTTATGCTACATACATATATCTATTTTAAACTACAGCAATTTGCAGTTTATTTCCATCTACTGTTAGTTAATTAATATTGAGAGGGTGCATCAGAAGTGAAAGGTAAAGGTGTCCCATTACCTCTGTGGTCGTAGAGGAGCGAGGCATCAGTGACCTCAGCTTCTTCTTCTATTCTATCTATCTATCTATCTATCTATCTATCTATCTATCTATCTATCTATCTATCTATCTATCTATCTATCTATCTATCTAATCTATCTATCTATCTATCTATCTATCCCTTAGTCTGGCGACCGTGGGGGCACCCCTGAAGACTTTACAACCAGTTCCCTCCATTCAACTCTGTTCTGCCTTTCTCAGGGTTTTGTTGAGTTCTAGGCCTGTCCATTCGCTGATGTTCGCCTCCATCTCTTCCTTGGTAAGCCTCTTTTTCTTCCTCCTTGGACAGTGCCTTGTAGCATTGTTTTTGCAAGTCCTTTTGATCTTCTGACATGCCCGTACCCTTTAAGTTTACGTTTCTTTCCGATTGATATAAGGTTTACGTAGGGACCAGTGGTTTGCTGGTTTCTCTTATGCACGTCTTCGTTGCTTATGTGGTCTCTGTAGGAGATGCCAAGGAGTCTCCGGAAGCATCTCATCTCTACTGCCTGTACTCTTCTCTCCAAATCTGCAGTCAGGGTCAACGATTCACAGGTATACAGGAATATGGATATGACAAGGGAGCGCATTAGTCTGATCTTGGAGTTGAATGAGATATTTTTATTTTTCCAGATGGTGTTATGTTTTGACCGTGCTATTATTGTCTGTGCAATCCTGCATACTACCTCTGGCTTGGACCCCTTGTCTGATACAACGGCTCCCAAGTACTTTGAAGCTTTGAACTGTTTCCAGCTTCTGGTCATTGACCCTGATATCAGTGCTGATGCCCTTGGCGTTATTGGTCATCAGTTTGGTCTTCTCTACACTGATTTCCATGCCATATGTTTTAGAGGCCTTGTTCAGGTGTTCTGTTAAGCTGGCAAGCTCTTGTTCTGATCCTGCTAGTCCGTCAATGTCATCTGCGAAGCGGAGGTTTGTGATTGCTCTGCCACCAATGCTGACTGATCCTTTATGGTGTTCCAGTGCATCAGCCATGATTCTCTCAAGGAAGATATTGAAAAGAGTGGGTGAGAGTAGACAGCCCTGCCTTACTCCAACTGTTGTTTGAAACCACTCTCCAATGTTGCTGTTGTAGTACACTGCACTGGTGGCCTTGTTGTACAGCTCTTTGATGACTCTGATTAAGTTTGCATTGATGCTGTATAAATTCATGGTTGCCCACAAAGCTGCATGCCACACCCTATCGAATGCCTTCTTAAAATCAATAAATACGAGTAGATGTCTTGTTGGTGTTGAAAGTACCGCTCACAGAGTGTTCTGAGGTTGAATATCTGTTCAGTTGTGCTAAGCCCTGCTCTGAAACCTGCTTGTTCCTCAGCAATGATGGTCTCTGCTTGTGGCTTCAGTCTGTTCAATATAATCTTGAACATGACCTTGCTTGTGTGCCATGTGAGGCTTCACTAGAGGCCAGCATATTGAGGGCGGCGCCCATCGTCTCTCCCTCGCTGCTTTACCTTCCCTGACTGTAAAGTGGGCAGGTACCCATTTACAGCTGGGTGGACTGGGGGAGTGTACTGAAGCCATGGCATACAAACGGTCACCCATCCAGTTGGTAACAACGCTGGATGCTGCTTAACATTAGCTTGGGGAAAGTGAGTGCTCTGACCACTCAGCTATCTTGTCCCCCTAATCTGCCATACCAGTAATTTAATCTCTCTCCACTTCCAAAAAAATACTCAACATATTATGTTTTTTCCAGCGAAATCATTCAGCTTTTCTGTCTTTCAATTTCTTGATCTTCTTTCTTACCAGTTCCTCTCAACCCTTTATTGTCACCCTGTAAAATTCGAAAGAAAATTATCTTGGCTAATTATAAGTTTATAACGTTATTGTGTTACCTACCCTATCACCGTTTTTCAATCAATTTGTAATTGTATTATTCTTACAATTTGAACAACGTCATACATTTTAGTCATACCCTACTCTTAGTTGAAGAAAAGGGCAGATAAAATTGAGGTGGTGAGAGAGGAGGAGATGAGAGAGAGGAGAGAGAGGAGAGAGAGGGAGAGAGAGAGAGAGAGAGAGAGAGAGAGAGAGAGAGAGAGAGAGAGAGAGAGAGAGAGAGGAGAGAGAGAGAGAGAGAGAGAGAGAGAGAGAGAGAGAGGAGAGAGAGAGAGAGAGAGAGAGAGAGAGAGGGGGGGGGGGGGGGGTGAAAAGAAGAGGGAGAGAAAAGTGGGAAATATATATATATGCATACATACATAAAAACATCCATATACACTATATATACACGTCCACATATATAAAAACACACACACATATTCTCTCTCTCTCTCTCTCTCTCTCTCCTCTCTCTCTCTCTCCTCTCTCTCTCTCTCTCTCTCTCTCTCTCTCTCTCTCTTCTCTTCTGTCTGTCTGTCTGTCTGTCTGTCTGTTGTCTGTCTGTCTGTCTGTCTGTCTGTCTGTCTGTCTGTCTCAAAAAATTGTTAAGAATCCTAACAAACAAAACAAAAACGCCACCCCTACCCAAAAAATCCCCACAAAAAACAAATACCGCCCGCCCCCCCCCCCCCCCCCCCCCCCCCCCCCCCCTAAAACAACAAAAACAAAACACCCCACCCACCCCACACACCAAATCCCTGGCATGTGCAGTGAGTGAGTGACACCAGAAAAGACGTAATGAATCGAGCAGAGGAGGCAGACGACCCATGCAAGAAAACTCAGCCCCCCAAAACAGACAGAGGAGCAAACAGAGCAAGCGCTAATGACCACCGGTCCCTAATGACTCCAATCCTCCCGGCAAACCCTGTCCTGTCCTGTCCCGCTTTGCTTGTCCTAAGCCTTGGTAGGTGGTCACTCGGGTGGTGGTCCTCCTCCTTTTTTCGTCCTTCCTTCCTTCCCCCCTTCTCTCTCTCATCTCTCCTGCTACCACCACCACCACCATCACCATCACCACCACACCATCATCATACCACCATCACCATCCTCATTACCACCACCATCACCACCATCACCGCACACCATCATTTCATTTAATTTTATCACCTTTTAAGTCCACCAGATCTCTCTGCGTAAATTCTCCCGGATGCGTGTCACCACAAGTGCAGCGTCACCCCCTTTATTTTTTTTTTCTTTTCGTTCTTAACTATTTTCCTATCAGATTGGCTTTTTTCACAGAATTTTGCCAGACACCATCATCTGCCGTGTTCTTCATGACGTTAAAAATGATGTGTAACATAATGGACCGTTATCGTCTCATCCGAAAGACTAGTACTCACAGTCTAATGGATGAGGGGAAAATTTTGGGCCCAAACGGGATTCGAACCACCGCACTCACCGACCCGGACTTTTCGCTTTCTAGGCAGGCGTGTTACCTCTAGACCACCAATATGCAATCAACGCCACAACCACCACCATCATCTTCACCACCAGCATCATCAAAACCACCACCACCACCACCATCATCATCACCACCACCAGCAACATCGCCACCACCACCATCATCATCACCACCACTACCATCACCACCACCATCATCATCATCACCACCACCATCATCGTCATCACCACCACCACCATCATCATCACCACCACCATCATCATCACCACCACCACCATCATCATCACCCACCACCACCATCATCACCACCATCATTATCATCACCACCACCACCACCCATCACCACCATCATCATCACCACCACCACCACCACCACCATCATCATCATCACCACCACCACCATCATCATCATCACCACCACCCACCACCAACCACCACCACCACCACCACCACCACCACACCACCACCACCACCACCACCACCATCGATCTATACTATTATCTGATCTTGTCGCTTACATGTCTTACCAAGATCGACTCGTAGTAGTAGTAGCTTCACATCCATATTAGGCTCTGCTTTGGGAAAGAAAGGAAGGAGGGAGGGTGGGGGGTGGGGGATGGGCAGACAGAGAGACAGACAGACAGACAGAAGCAGAGAGGGATGAGGAAGCGGGGAAAGGGTGGGGAGAGGGGAAGGAGGTATTGTATTGTGCACCAATCAATTCATGGCATATTAATCTGCATGAAATTCGGGCTTCTCTCCCCGCGTGGACAGCGCGTCGCCACAAGAGCAGCGCCGCTCTTTTTTTTTCTTCTTTTCCTGTCTGCAAGTGTATTTGTTTTCCTATCAGAGTGGCTTTTCCCACAGAATTTTCCCAGGGACAACTTGGCTATTGCTGTAGGTTCTTTTAAAAGGTAAAGGTGTCCCATAACCTATGTGGTCGTAGGGGAGCGAGGCATCAGAGACCTCAGCTTCTCTAGGGGCCAGCATGTTGAGGGCGGCGCCCATCTCCTGTCCTTCGCTGCTTTACCTTCCCTGACCCTAAAGAGGACAGGTACCCATTTACAGCTGGGTTTACTGGGGCACTATATTAAAGCCAAGACGCGCAAATGGTCACCCATCCACTTGGTAACCACGCTCAATGCTGCTTAATTAACCTAGGCTTTGGGAAGCGAGTGCTCTGAACACAGAGCTGTCCCGTCCGTCCCTGTCCTTTACGTGCATTAAGTGAGTATTGCTTGCAGGACCTCCGTTTATCGTATCATCCGAAAGACTAGCACCCAAATGTCCAGTGGATGGGGGAAAAGTCTCGGGCCCAAACAGGGATCGAACGACCACACATTTGTAACCCGGACTTTTCGCTTATTAGGCAGCTGCCTTACCTGTAGATCATCTGTTCACTTGACAGGTGAGGGTGAAGGAGAAAAAGAGAGGAAGATGGGTCGTAGGCATACCCAACGGTGTCAATCTTCCCAATACAAGAACAATGTCACCAGGAGTTAGTATTAAACTTTTATCGCCACCACCAGTAAACAACAGTACAGAACACTACGCTACGCTACACTACACTTACACTACACTACACTACACTACACTACACTACACTACTACACTACACTACACTACACTACACTACACTACCCTACCCTACCCTACCCTACCTACCTACCTACCCTACCCTACCCTACCCTACCCTACCCTACACTACCCTACCCTACCCTACCCTACACTACACTACCCTACCCTACCCTACCCTACCCTACCTACACTACACTACACTACACTACACTACACTACACTACACTACACTACACTACACTACTACACTACACTACACTACACTACACTACACTACACTACACTACACTACACCGCACCGCACCACACTACAAGCCTGTCACAGGCACACACAAGCACAGAAAGAGAGAGAGAGACAGAGAGAGAGACAGACAGAGACAGACAGAGACAGACAGAGACAGGGAGACAGAGACAGAGACAAAGAGACACAGAGAGAAAGAGAGACCCCTAACCAAACCAAACAAACGAACCAAGAAGAACAAAACTTGCGGTGCAGTGAACAGAATGATGCCACCACAATCAGACTAATTACCTCTCTGCCTGCCTAGTCTAGCCTGGCCTATCTATCCTCCCTCCTCCCCTCCTCCCTCCTCCTCCTCCTGTCCTGGCCTGTCGTGGCCTGTCTTGGCCTGTCGTGG
>CM060342.1:31767939-31772939 GCA_030674155.1 Stramonita haemastoma
GTCTCTGACATATCGCTCCCCTACGATTGCATAGGTTATGGGACACCTTCACCTTTACCTATAGTTTGCACCACATAGTTTTAGTACTGGTATAAAAGGCTGCAGCAATCGAAGTTTGATATGGATTGGTTTTTAAAAAAAAAATTTTCAGGCCAGTTCTTTTATTTTCTTGAAAGGACATGAAAAGGGTTGTGCTAATCTACTTATATCATTATTATATATCTATGAAATGAAGACTGTAACGATAACACATTGTATTGTCATAACAAACATAATCATATGTGTTTCAGGAAGTGATTGTTTGTCTTATGATTTTGGACATATATCGGAACTTGCCGCTTTGTCTGCTGAACAGTATGGGACCTTGGGCACAGTCTCTGATTTTCACTCTCCTGGAGAAAGGCAACTTACACCTATGCCAAAACTGCCATACCATCAGCCTGATCAGCCTCTAAGCAAAGTCATGCTAAGAATCTTCCTGAACAGCCTTCGGTAGAGGGATCTGCTACGGAGGGCGGAGGACCGTGAGGAGTGAGAGGAAGCTGGTTGCCAGATCTTCAGTGGTGCCCCCCACGGTCCACGGGGCTACGGGACAGGTGAAGGTGACGGTGATGGGGCTGAGGTCTTACACAAAATACACTTTTGCATTCCCTTTGTCTGTTTGTCTCTGTCTCTGTCTCTGTCTCTGTCCCTGTCTCTGTCTCTGTCTTCTGTCTCTGTCTCTGTCTCTCTCTCTCTCCTCTCTCTCTCTCTCTCTCTCTCTCTCTCTCTCTCTCTTTTCTCTCTCTCTCTCTCTCTCTCTCTCTCTCTCTTACACACTCTGTCTTTGTGCGTTCCACGACAGGAAAACATCGATAACCATCCAACATTCAGAATTTTTGTCTTAAAAAATAACACAGGCAAATAAATACACACACACACACACACACACACACACACACACACACACACACAACACACACACACACAACACACACACATACACAGCACGCACGCACGACCACGCACACACACACACACAGCGTCTTCTCACCATTCCATAAGCCATTAAAAGCTGATCTAAAGTCGGATAACATCCCCCATTTCAAATCACCCAAATCACAACCCCCCAATGACAATAACATCCCAATCTTACTACATACATGAACACACACACACACACACACACACACACACACACACACACACACACACTACACACACACACACACACACACACACACATACACACACACGCACACACACACACACACACCACACACACACACACACACACACACACACACACACACAACACATCTCTCCTCCATTTAAACACACACACACACACACACACAACACACACACAAACAACACACACACACACACACACACACACACACACACACACACACACACACACACACACACCACACACACTACACACACACTACACACACACACACACACACACACACACACACTACAACACCCCCCACCCCTCCCTCCCACACACACACCCAGCAGCAACAACAGCAGCAGCACCTATGCAAATTGCGATCGTTTTCGCGAGGCCTGCGGTCACAGTCTAGCTGTCTATCCATCATCGTAACCTCCTCATAATTCTCAGCTTCACAACCCTTGTCTTCATCGCTTTTGCCTTTCTCTGGACAGTTGAGATGGCGGCGGTCCAATACCTACCTCCACCCCCCCCCCCCCCACCTCCTACCTCCTCTCCCCCCCCCAACTCCAAGCTCGTAAAATGTGCCCCTCATGACACAGTGGTGAGAGTGGTGGCCCCTTGTTTTATGATGGCCGCAGGGCGGCAGACATGTTTAACTGGGCCAATGGCGACACGGGTTTCTTCTCCAGCGCCCGTTTTGTCACATATCGGATTCTCATGGCTTTTGATGAGCGTCTATGATTGATCAGGCGGGTCTGTATGATACGACTCTTTATGGGTTGATGTCCAGACAAGTTTCACTTCCCCTCCCACCTCCCCCAACCTCCCTTCCCCTTCCCTTCCCTCTTTGCACTGTGGGTGTTTTTTTCACACACCTCATTTTTGTTGTTTTTTTTTGCGAGAGAAACATCATTAGCATCCATCTCCATCATCTTTGTGCTCAGTGGTAGGATTTTTTGTGTTTTTTTTTTCGCATCCATACGTTGATTGGAATGCATAAAATTAATCAGGTACAGGTGGACTTATGTCTATGTCTGTGTCTGTGTCTGTCCTAGTGTGCGCACATTACTGTTTTTATAACATTAATGTCACAGCCTACTTTTCTTTTTTTTTTCTTTTTTGGTGGGGGGGGGGGGGGGGGGGGGGCATAAAATGGGTAATGCTCTTCTTTTAAAATTTTATTTTCCTATCAATAGGGATCTCCATTCCACTCCATTCCAATTCACTCCAAAAGTACTTTAGCTCAGAGGTAAGAGAGTGCAATCAATGCATTGCGTATGTGTGTATATTCGAATTTGCTAAAACTATAAATTGCTATTGATTGCTTCTGTGTTGTATAGGTCGAATGCAAGCGCTATGACATGTTTTTACAAGATATAGCGCTATATAAATTCCATGTATTGTTATTATTATTATTGACGAGAACTACAGCTCTCTCTGTGTCTCTCTCTGTCTCTCGTCTCTCTCTCTCTAGAGAGAGAGAGAGAGAAGAGAGACAGACAGACAGAGACAGAGACAGAAACAGACAGACAGAAAGAGACAGAGACAGAGACAGACAGAGACAGTCAGAGACAGAGAAAGAGAGAGATAGAGACAGAGAGACACAGACAGAGAGAGAGATGCAAATAAACGGCATTTTTATATCAATAGCCTCGCCTCAGATGACACAACATGTGACAACCCTAAACATTTTATGTTAGACGTAAACACCTGAACCTTGACACCCACCCACCCACCCCCTTACCCCTCCTCACCCATTTTACTGATTCAATAGATCTTAACGTGGCATCTTTCATCAACACTCACTCAGTGACAATGACTTTCCAAGAACACTGGGAGAGAGGCCTGTAGAGCTGTATGCACTGTGCTATATTCTACTGACCTACAAACACAGGCAGAACATCTTGCGCACACGTTAAAACTCGACCCACCCCACCTTTCGGAAGAGTAGGAGGCTATTACGTGGTGATAGAAAGAGATGGAACGGGGACAGGACAGCTCAGTGGTCAGAGCACTTGCTTTCCTTCGATGCAAGCTAAGGTTAAGCAGCATCCAGCGTGGTTACCAAGTGGATGGGTGACTGTTTGCGCGCCTTGGCTTCAGTACACTCCCCTCAATTCACCCAGCTGTAAATGGGTACCTGCCCTCTTCAGGGTCAGGGAAGGTAAAGCAAGCAGCGAGGGAGAGGAGATGGGCGCCGCCCTCAACATGCTGGCCCCTAGAGAAGCTGAGGTCTCTGATGCCTCGCTCCCCTACGACCACGTGCCTTTACTAGAAGCAGATGACAAAATGACAGGGCATTGTGTCAATGAGGGTCAAACTCTTCAGACCCTTGGAGAACCTCTGGGACAGTATGTGGCATTTGCCAGGGCCTCTGGAGTTGCTGTCTGAGCGTTTGTTGTTGTTGCTGTTGTTGTGTTGTTGTTGTTGTTGAGCGTTCCCCAGCTCAACATTCTGGGGGTCACCCAGAATGTGCACTCTGACTCACTCATCCCACCTGGGAATCACTGTGAGACAGAAATTGCACACTGCTGAATGAGAAGTTTGCTTGTATGACTGTTTTAAGTACCTCGCTGTATAGGGCAGCCATACTCCGACTTCGGAGGATTTTTTTTTTCCTCCTTAAAAGGAGCGTGCATGTTGTTATGTTAAGTGCCTGTCATGGCTGAAGACAACCTCAACAGATTTAACAACATAACAACATGTTAATGTAGGCCTTGGCGCTTAGCTCACCGTATCAATGGCATGCCTTTCATTTTGTCTGCCTGTCTTTCTTTCTTTCTTCTTTCTTTCTTTCTTTTTTTTTTCTTTCTTTCTTTCTTTCTTTCTTTCTTTCTTTCTTTTTTTTCTTTCTCTTCTTCTTCTTTCTTTCTTTCTTTCTTTTCTTTCTTCTTCTTCTTTTCTTCTTCTTTCTTTCTTCTCTTTCTCTTCTTTCTTTCTTCTTCTTCTTTCTTTCTTTTCTTCTTCTTCTTTCTTCTTCTTCTTCTTTCTTCTTCTTCTCTTCTTCTCTTCCTTTCTTCTCTTCTTTCTTCTTCTCTTCTTCTTCTTCTTCTTCTTCTTCTTCTTCTTCTTCTTCTTCTTCTTCTTCTTCTTCTTCTTCTTTCTTCTTTCTTCTTCTTCTTCTTCTCTTCTTCTTCTCTTCTCTCTTCTCTCCTTCTTCTTCCTTCTTCTTCTTCTTCTTCTCTTCTTCTTCTTTTCTTCTTCTCTTCTCTTCTTCTTCTTCTTCTCTTCTTCTTCTCCTTCTTCTTCTTCTTCTTCTTCTTCTCTTCTTCTTTGTCTGAGTGTTTGAGGAAAGAAGAGGAAAGAAAACTTGTTACAGGCATGCACAGTGGTATGGTACCGTGTTTAAACATCAGCCCTAAGAAGTCAAATATGGCTGCCTTTAATGATGGGCAAAAGATAGCATACCCCAAAAATCTCCCCATTTCGGTGTGTCTTGGAAGTAGTCACTAGTCAAGAAACGAACACAACATTCTGACCTCCCAGAAATCACACACAACACACACACACACAAAAAGCAAACAGATTCATGATGATAACAACTTGTTTTATGTTGTGCGCGCAGTCAGGTAGAACAGGACGAGGTGACAGCTCCCGGTATGGCCTGTGTGGTCAGCGAGGGTTATACACAACACGATTGGATTGGATTGGTATGACAGGCAACAAGAGATAAAGAAAAACAACAAAACAACAAAAGCCAGGAAAGACAATTATTGTTAACCTGGAAGCACTGATTTCCCCCAATCACGACACCTTTTCACCAAGGGAAATAGGAAGTCAGAGTGTCAGCACGCTCACCTCAGCATCTCTACGTCAATCTACCCGTGTCCGAACATTC
>CM060342.1:31777939-31780439 GCA_030674155.1 Stramonita haemastoma
GGGAGAGGGGAGGGGAGAGGGGGAGAGAGGGGGGAGAGAGAGAGGGGGAGGGGGAGGGAGGGAGGGAAGGAGGGAGAGAGAGAGAGAGGGAGGGAGGGAGAGAGAGAGAGAGAGGAGAGAGGAGAGGAGAGAGAGAGAGAGAGAGTGGTGTGTGTGTGTGTGTGTGTGTGTGTGTGTTGTGTGTGTGTGTGTGTGTGGTGTGGTGGAGAGAGAGAGAGAAGAGAGAGAGAGAGAGAGAGAGAGAGAGAGGAGAGGAGAGGAGAGAGAGAGAGATGAGAGGAGAGAGAGAGAGAGAGAGAGAGGTAGTGTGTGGTGCGTGTGTGTGTTGTGTGTGTGTGGTGTGTGTGTGTGTGTGTGTGTGTGTGTGTGTGTTGTGTGTGTGTTTGTATGTGTATGTGTTTGTATGTTTGTGTGTGTGTGTGTGTGTGTGTGGTGTGTGTGTGTGTGTGTGTGTGTGTGTGTGTGTGTGTGTGTGTGTGTGTGTGTTGTAAGGTAGGGAACGTGGGTGGGCCTTTTTTTTTCCAGTTTTATTTATCATGATAATGATGACGATGATTATTGTTGTAGTTAGAGGCATAAGCTTAGAACAGGTAATAGTGGTTGAATGAGAGGGTGTGTGTGTGTGTGTGTGGTGTGTGTGTGTGTGTGTGTGTGTGTGGTGTGTGTGTGTGTGTGTGTGTGTGCGTGTTGTGTGTGTGTGTGCGTGTGTGTGTGCTGTGTGTGTGTGGTGTGCGTGTGTGTGTGTGTGTGGTGCTATTGGTAATTGTCACTAAGGACTGGATTATCTTTTAATCACGTTATAACGTGGCTCTGTTTGTCTGATTATCTCTCTGTCTCTGTCTCTGTCTCTGCGTCAGTCAGTCAGTCAGTCAGTCAGTCAGTCAGTCAGTCGTCTGTCTGTCTGTCTGTCTGTCTGTCTGTCTGTCTTTGTCAGTCAGTTCAGTCAGTCAGTCTGTCAGTCTGTCTGTCTGTCTGTCTGTCTGTCTGTCTGTCTGTCTGTCTCTCTCTCTCTCCTCTTCTCTCCCCTCCTCTCTCCTCCCCCTCCCCTCCCCCCCCCCCCCCCCCACCCCCACTCTCTCCGTCTTAGTCGTAGTTCATTGTTTAAAAAAAAAACAACTATCCACAGGACTATGCATGAAGAGAGAACGAACCCAATCACTAACCGAATGAACGAAGATATTTTATTGCTGTACAGGTCTACGACCCTAACAAAAAAAAATATAATGAAAAGAAAGAAAAAGGAAAAGCGTCATTTATTTTTTACTACCGTTGTGACATATTACTGGCATGGAAACCACAGGAATGCTTATTTAATTAGAGGGGGGGAGAAGAGGGAGGGAGGAGGGAGGCAGGCAGGGAGAGAGAGAGAGAGAGAGGAGGAGAGAGAGAGAGAGAGAGGAGAGGGGAGAGAGAGAGAGAGAGGAGAGAGAGAGAGAGAGAGAGAGAGAGAGAGAAGACAGACAGACAGACAGACAGACAGACAGACAGACAGACAGACAGACAGACAGACAGACAGACAGACAGAACAGACAGATAGACAGACAGATTTACAGTATTCCTACATTCTTCTCCCTGTATCTACCTACCCAGTCGCCACTAATGCAGTGCCACCCCTTATTATTATTTTTCTTTTTCCAGTCTGCAATGGTATTTTGTTTCCCTATCAGAGTGGCTTTTTTCTACAGAATTTTTGCAAGCGCCACCGTCTTGTTGCCGTGGGCCTTTTACGTGCGCTCAATAATAATATGTAACACACGGGCCTCGGTTTATCGTCTCATCCGAAAGACTAGCACCCAGACCACCACTCATGGTCTAATGGATGGGGGGGGGGGGGGGGGGGGGGGGAGTTTTCGGCCCTAACGGGATTCGAACCACTGCACACTTCCAACCCGGACTTTTCACTTTCTAGGCTGGCACGTTACCTCTAGACCACCGATCCACCCTACACCACACCGCCCCTACCACCAAAATTTCACGTCACCATGTCTCATTACCCTGATGAAGAAAGGGAGAAGGGAAGGGAGGGAGGGGAGGGGGTTGTTGGCGTTGTGGTCCATCATACACTACACTACTACACACCTACACTTAGCCTTCAGTGCCTGGGCTTTGTCACAGTTCTGGATTAAACCATTGACGTTGGGGGCAACAGCAAAGTGAGAGGCTGTATGATCAGTGGCTTTCTTTCCCACTCATGGAATTCCACTTTACAGCTTAGTCTTTAGTGATCGACTATGACTCTCTGACGTGGAGGCTTGAACTTGCACAGTCCTTCATGTGCTGCTGCAGCCCTGGGGGCTAGTTGGCCTTTGGAGAACATCTCCAACACTGACTGTCCTTATGATCTCTTGGCCGAGAGAGTAGGGATGTACTGTGGGCAAGGCACCTCCACTATAACCAAATTTGTGCCCAGTTTCTGAAACAGCAGCTGCCTCCTTTGCTGTTTCGGAGGTCATCGTCGAACACGACGGACAAACATACACTACACTAACGTCAGGCAGGC
>CM060342.1:31785439-31795439 GCA_030674155.1 Stramonita haemastoma
TGCGTGGAAAGGGATCCGCCGACAGACCCCTATTACTAGCCTGGCACTGTAGGTATGCAGGTATACAAGGGTCCGCGGTAGCTCGCAGGGCTCGTGTGACAGAGGTAGGAAGGTCCACAGAGACCCACCGGTATGTTGTAGTAGTAGTAGTAGTAGTAGTAGTAGTAGTAGTAGTAGTAGTAGTAGTAGTAGTAGTAGTAGAGTAGATTAGTAGTAGTAGTCTAGATCTAGTAGTAGAAGCAGCAGATCTAGTAGTAGATAGATCTATAGTAGTAGGACCTTCAGTCTCGGAAAGACTATGGAGTGCGCTAGCTCTTTAGAGCGCAAAGCGAGTAATAAGTATGGGAGGGCAAGCTGTTACCCATGCAGCAGACCCCCCCCCCCCCCCCCCCCCACTCTCCACGCCACTGGAACGATCCATTGGAAAGGCAATGACCGATAGGAATGGTTCAAGTACCGGTCGCAGGAGCCACCAGAACGTTGCCATATAGATCTACAGCCCTGAGCCTCCCTGGGACTCCATCCGTAATGACTTGTTTAATGTTGTGTAGAACGCGTCAAGTATAGATCTAGTAGAGCCTGGTCTTCTGTAATGCTTGCAACTCTGCAAGAGGTCTGCCTACTGCCTCAGCCAACGTGTTCTGACTTAAATTAAGGGCTCGCTCATCAAAAAATTCTAAGACAATAAATGTTCCAATTTGCATGAAACAATGGGCAGGAGAATGGGCTGGAGTAGGTAAAATAAGTCAAGTCAAGTCAAGTCAAGTCAAGTCAAAAACACTAATCATCCCTGAAGGGCAATTACAATACTGACAGGCATATTGATACAAATCATAATCAAACACACGAAGGAGCTACATTTCTTTTTTGTTCAAAATAAGGGTAAAGGTGTCCCATAACCTATGCGGTTCGTAGGGGAGCGAGGCATCAGAGACCTCAGCTTCTCTAGGGGCCAGCATATTGAGGGCGGCGCCCATCTCCTCTCCCTCGCTGCTTTACCTTTCCCTGACCCTTAAGAGGGCAGGTACCCATTTACCAGCTGGGTGAACTGTGGGACTGTACTGAAACCAAGGCGCGCAAACGGTCACCCATCCGCTGGGTAGCCACGCTCAATGCTGTTTAACATTGGCTTTTGGGGAAAGGAGGGCTCTGACCACTGAACTATCCCGTTCTCTGGGGTAGGCCGAACAATTAAATCTATTAATAAGCATGAGATAGGGAGATGACAGAGAGAGAGAGAGAGAGAGAGAGAGAGAGAGAGAGGAGAGAGAGAGGAGAGAGAGAGAGAGAGAGAGGAGAGGTGAAGAAAAAGAAACAAAGGGAGGGATAGAAAAGGAGAAATTTCTAGCACAGAATTTTCAGAAGGTGGGACCTGTCTATAAAATGAATGTTATAATTTATGGGGTGTAGTTATTTTGAGGTATGGGGAGGGCAGGGTAGTTTTATTATTTTTAATTTTTATACCACTCAGAATCATTCTAGATCTAGAATCTATAACCAAACTTTCTTTGACTTCAAAAACAGCAGTGAGAGGCCTAAAATCATAAAATAATTCAGCGTTTTCGTGGGCCGCTTTTCTCGGCCATTATTTTTCGTACAGGGACCGTACTTCACCATCTCCCACGATCAAATTTGAACACTAAAATCCCGTTTTTGAGAAATCGGCTGTTCCGTATTAGTCACCTGTTCGGTATTTGGGGACTTTCCCCTATTATACATAATATTAATGATAATATACAATATGATGCACTACGACAGGGTCATCGCCACACGCCACACACACACACACACACACACCACACACACACACACACACACACACACAGCACACACACACACACACACACACACACACTAACACTAACACACACACACACTAACACACACACACGCACGCACGCACACACACAGCACAACACGTACGCACACACACACGCGCGTGCTCGTGTTTGTGTGTGCATGTGTGTGTTTGTGTGTGCATGCGTGTGTGTGTATGCGTGTGTGCGTGCGCGCGCGCGCGCGCGCGCGCGTGTGTGTGTGTGTGTGTGTGTGTGTGTGTGTGTTGTGTGGGGTGTGTCCAGCATGCATGGATATTTAATCTTGAAGTACTTTTGTTTTTGTTATTGTTTTTTTCAATCTTCATTCTTTAAACCGCCCGAATCCCCAGCACCTCGGCAAAGTAAATATGCTGCGCGCCCGTATAGGAGCCCACGCGTGCGTAAGTACGTGTGTGTGTGTGTGTGGTGGGGGGGGGGATGGGGGGGGGTAGGGGGGGGGGGGGGGAGTGCTTGTCTGTATGTGTGTGTGCCTGTATGTCTGTGCGTGCTTGCGCGTGCATTCGCTAGTGTATTTAAATTGGTTCATGTTATTTTGGATTTGTTGCCTGTGGGCTTTGTTATGTGACGCATGTTAAAAGCCAGCGCTTTGATTTAACCCCCCCCCCCCCCCCCCCCCACAAGATATAGGGTTGTACAAATTCCATATATCAGAATATTTGTTTAACTTTGAATTTTAAAAGATATTTTGAACTTTGATATTTCACGATTGTTCGTGCATGTTTATTTCTGAGAGGCATTTAGACATTGTGAATGGGCTAGATCTAGAGAGTTTGCGTATATTTAGATTGGATATTATTATTTAAATGTTAGGACAGGGAGAGAGGGAGATAGACCATAAACAGAGACAAGGGGAGTGGAGTGGAGTGGAGTGGAGTGGAATGGAGAGAGAGAGAGAGAGACAGGAGACAGAGACAGAACAAGCGACGAGAAGACAGAGACAGACAGAACAGACAGAGCGAGAGAGAGAGACAGAGATAGAGACAGAGAGAGACAGAGAAGGGGGGGGGGGGGGGGGAGTACAGATCAAACGTGTGTATACAATATCTGAGATCTTGTGCATTTACTTTACACTTGTAAATACAGTTATTCATGAATGGAACTCTGAACAAAGACATTGATTAAGTTTTTGTTTTATATTTTTGTCATACTCCATGTCAATTTAGATCTAATTCAAACGCTTTTTAATATCTCAGAGAAATTGAAACAGGTTACAAGCCATACATAAAGAGTAAACATGTAAACATAGTATCAACGATATATACCACATTAGTATCCGAACATCAGCACCCAAAAAATCAACTATACCTCAGCCAGTTATAAACTCAGCCAAGTAAAATTACAAACACTCGTGTTTTGGTGCTTCCTTAACGAAGTGGACTAACAAAGCAAGGAAATCATTGATAAAACATGTACAAAAGCAAAACGTCTAACATGCTTCTGACAAACGTTTTCATGGGAGTAAAATTATTTGAAAAACAAGATGTTCAATACATTCTAAAGGAATGCACTCGCTTTAAGTGAAAAATATTTTCTAGTTAACTCTACTGTTGACCCTGGAAGGATATAACATAGGGGGAAGGGGCAGCAAACAAAGCGGAGCGCATTAACTGAACTTAAAAATAGATACAGATACCATGCAAAACTGTCTTAGAATTCCATACAAAATTTATAAAACTGCATACACACGGGGACTGTGTGTAAAAAAAAGCACACAAGTGCTTATTTCATTATCCTCGAGATAAAAAAAATTCCTGTGCTAAATTGCTCGTTTATCTTTGTCACATACTTTAAGGCGCACGCACACAGACACACAGACACACAAACACACAGACACACAGACACACAGACACAGACACACAGACACACAGACACAGACACACAGACACACAGACACACAGACACACACACACACACACACACACACACACACACACACACACACACACACACACACACACTTTTGACTTGACTCGACTTGAAAATAGAGTCAAGTGTTTCGTACAACTGCTTGTAAACAGTTTACCATCAATCATTAAATAAATCACACATGCTAAATCATTTTCTAGTTGTACACAACCCAGGTATCCTTAGAGTAGAAAAGTAAAAGCAAGAAGACAGGCTGAATAAAAAACAAAACAAAAAGAAATCCATCATAAACTGTACGGTATTGAATTATCACAAGAATACAGTAGTTCACAACATTAGCTATATTGGAATTTTGCTACTAAAGACATTCAAGTGGAGCTTTATACTTTCAGAAAAGCAGGCATAACAACAGACAGTACAATACTAAAGGTTGAACCATTGCCAGAATGCAGACCCGAAATCATGCAGCAATAAGCACTGTACTGATCAAAGTCAAGTCTTTTACTCCAGTCTTGCTAATAAAAAAACAAAACCAACCCCCCCCCCCCCTCCCCCAACCTTGTGTGGGGCCTCCAACCCCCCTTTGTCTCCAGTTATTTTTTCGTGTGTGTGTGTGTGTGTGTGTGTGTGTGTGTGTGTGTGTGTGTGTGTGTGTGTGTGTGTGTGTGTGTGTGTGTGTGTGTGTGTGTGTGTGTGTTACCGATTTATCTTTGTTATTTTAACGGGTTTTTTTTGTTTTGTTTTGTTTAATTACAATGTAATATCTCCAACCTGTAGCTCTTTTCCATTTTGAAAAAAAAAACTAGTCTAGAAAAAAAAAAAAGGACTGTGATAGAGATTAAGTTTGAGTTGAAAATGGGAATCAAAAACTGCTGGGAGAGATGCAGATGGAGCTGCCTACTGATGGGCTGGGAGTGCTACATGTATGTATGACCTGGGTAGTGGACATGTCCCTGACCTATGGCAAAGCAAAAGGCAAGAAGGAAATAAAGTAACAGGACATACTAATACAAGTTGCCGGCTATCTTACACATTTTAGAGAATGAAAGATTGACATTCTTGCACTGTATCCAGTAAAGAAAAACAAACACAAAAAACAACAACAAAAAACACAAAAAACAGCACAATGCCTTTTCTAATTCACAAAAAGGTAAAGGTGTCCCATAGCCTATGTGGTCGTTGGGAAGAGAGTTACCAGAAACCTCAGCTTCTCTAGAGGCCAGAATATTGAGGGCGGCGCCCATCTCTCCCTCGCTGCTTTACCTCCACTGTCCCTAAAGAGGGCAGGTACCCATTTACAATGAGTTCTCTGACCACTGAGCTATAAGCCTTTTCTAATCCAAGGTTGTTAAACAAGATGTACAAGTTTTGTTTTTTTTTGAACATTAAAGTACTGCAATTCTTTTAAATCTGACACTTCACTACTTCCTTCACCTTTCCAAATTTACAGCGAGTGTGTTTTAAGTCAATGTTTTTTTTTTTTTTGTTTTGTTTTTTTTTACAGCTGCAATTCCAGCAATTTAATTTTCTTTAAAACCCCGCTACACGCACGGATAACATATTCCCTGATATTTCGGTAACGGCTACTTACTTTTATTTAACACCTTGACCCCAACACACACACACACACACACACACACACACACACCACACACACACACACACACACACACACACACACACACACACACACACGTACGTACACACGTACGTACGTACGCACGCACACGAAAACACACAAACATACTTTCTACTCTTTACTAACGCCTATTTTGTGCAGTGTAGTCTCACTGTGCATTGCTTCAATGCTTATTCAATAATTCCTTATAACATTAGTGCCCCCCATTTCCGTTTTAAATCTAAAAAAAAAAAAAATTAATGCACCCCCTCGCCAAGTAGTTGAGCATTCTACAACCGGCACCCTCTACTATTGCTTTTGAATAAACTTTTTTTCTAAATTGCACTTTTTTCATCCCTATGTACAAAAACACTAACGCTCCCCCCTACCTCCCTCCTCCCTTCTTGCCTTTTCACTAAAATTCTATTATCCCTCCTCCCACTGATCCTGAAAAAAATTCTGCATTTTGTCAACATACTCATACAGGTTTACTTGTTGGCAAGCAAACGTCTTAACTCCGAAAATGCCGTGGACTTTTCCACTATAAAGAGTTTCCACACTTTCTTGAAATGCTCTCCAAGAAATTTCCTCTTTTCTAGCCTTCGCTTTCTTTCTGACTTTCCCTTCGGCTCTATCTTCGCTTGCTAATTTCCTACCAACCCAGTCTATTCTCGTGCTTTTTTTTTTTCTTCTAGCGTATCTTTTCTCTTTTGAAAACTTCTTAATGAACTGCCCTGTAGTGGGAATGTGTCGGCTGAGGCCAGCAAGGCATATAGACCTCCTGCAGAGGAGCAGCGTGGAAAAAGACCAGGCACTTTGCATTCTAGCCAATACGAGCGAACGAAGAAAAGTGTCGTCAGCATATACCATATATCTACCTGCCTTTTGTGTCCATATAGGGGGTCATGGTTAGAGTTGAGGTTAGTGTAAAGGTTAGTGTTAAAAGAGTTAATAGCGGGTATGGGTTGTCTGTCAGATGGTCGGTCTGAATGTTAGAAAAATGGACACAATAGGCACATAGACAAATAGTAAGTAGCTATAGACACAGTGGTACTTAGCTCACAGTATTATTATGGACCTTTAAGTCAGAATCCCTAGTCCCAGCAACAGCAGGTTTTACTGTCAATTTTTGGTTTATTCCTTGGCTAGAGTTCCGAGGTTTACCAATGGTGAGATTCTGTGTAAGCGCCAAGTCAAACTGATTTCAAACCTGAGACTTTCTTTTTTTTTTTTCTTCTTTTTTTTTTTTTTTTAGAAGTTGTATCTCTTAAAAAAAAAAAAACCAAGCCCAAAATAAACCATGTAAGAAAAATTTTATCAGCCGGATTCTTCAATTCCCACTGCATTAAATATGCAACCATACCCTCATAAACACCCCTTCCTTTCCTTTCCTTGCCTCTCCTTCGAACCTGATGTCTCCTCCACATAACTACCCATTTTATACACAGACACACAGACGCACAGACATACAGACACACACACACAGACACACAGACAGACAGACAGACACACACACACACACCGCGCACGCGCGCGCGCGCGCGCGACGTGTGCATGTTGGGAGTGGTGTTATCCGATCCTACCGGCGCAGTATGGCCTACTTTTTCGAACATCAGAATGGGTTTTTAACGTGTGTGCAAGATGTTCTTCGTGCATTCCCACGCGGGGCCTCAGTTTATAGTCTCATCTGAAGGACTCTGACATTCATATCTTTTTTTTTTCTGTCGAAATGGGAAGAAAGTTATGCTGGGAATCGAACCCAGAACCTCGTAGTTTACTTGTTGGCAAATAAACGTCTTAACCATCCCGCGACCCTTCTTAGGACTTCTTAGAATACATTTCTACTCCGGCTAAAAGGGATGAATATTTTATTGCTTGTTTGCCTTAAATTTTTGTTGAGGTCTGGCACTTTTGCTGCCCAAGGGCTGCATAGGTTATGGAACACATTGACCTATTTTCCAATAATGTTAATTTTTTTCATGTCCACCCCCCCCCCCCCCCAAAAAAAAAAAAATATAAAAAAAATCACAGAACATTGATAGTGATTATCAAGGGGCAGAAACTCCTAAAAACACTAGATCTATTATTTCATTCGATTTCTTGGGAAAAAAACATTTACCAGTCCCACAGGATATAATAGTAGAAACAGTTCTGTAACAACTCTTTTATAAGATTCATTAAAAAAAAATTAGAAGATATACCAGCAGGTGATTTTTTTGTTATTGTGTTCCTGGTTCCTGCGTAGGAGCTCTAAAGTTCTCCAAAATGTCAACTTTTGAAATGCGACTTTTTGCTCAACACTAAGGTCGCCACATTCAGACTCCGGGGATGATGTCTAAACACGAAACCTGTGCATATGCATTGTTTTTCAAATGTCATTCTGTCCCACCGAAACACAATGTCTTGGGCCTTCGAAACGGTTTGTATAACGTGCTTGCAAGATGTTTTGCGTTTGCGCAGGTGGGGGATTAGGGGTGGGGGGGCTTTGGTTCTTATTCAAAGAACTTGGGAGTGGAATCGGCACTGATGTTTTCCATCTATTGAAGGGATGTCTGGGTGTTGGCAGCCAAAACCTGGCGCTGGGGGTGTTGTCCTCCTCCTCCTCCTCCTTGTTGATCCTTACCTGCAGTCTGGAACTGCTTCCATCCAGACCCCTGGGATGCTTGGTACTTTGGTCTGGCGCCAGAACTCCTGAAAACAGCATCAACAAGCAACTTGAGCAATCCGGACGGTTTGCATGTTCTTGTTAATCAATTCAGTATATGTTTAAAATACATCAATTTTCTCTGGGGAAAAAGAAAGCTCCAGCAGAGCGGGTATTGAATCCGGACTTTTCACTTTCTAGGCAGGTAGGTAACCACTAGACTACCTATCCACCACTAGCAAGATGACTAAGGTGGCATGTTTCTTCGTTACAACTAGTTCAGAATTCTTCGGTCACAGGATTCAATCTCTGCAATAACAATATCCCCACTGTCCCAAAAGTTCTTTGGATGAGACTATAAACCGAAGCCGCGTGTGCGATAACACGTAGAATATCTTGCCCACAAGTTAGAAACCCGTTCCGACTTTTGGAACAGAAACTATTTCGTGCCGATAGGCACGATGACAACTTAAAAAAACCCAAAACGAATGCCCCCAGGTTTGGTATTTAGACGCCATCCCTGAAGTCAGAATGCTGCTGCCTTAATGGGGAGTAAAACCGGTCGCATACGCAGAATCTCACTATTGGCGAACCTCGGAGCACTTACCGAGGATGGTAAAAAAAAGAAAAGAAATCTCAACAGTGCTTGATGAATACAGGTGGACATTTTCATATTGTTCTATGGCATAGTAAGATGCAGACTTGCCAATGCTTTAGATCTATTTGTGTAGACACGTGTAGAATTCGGATGAGACTCGAAACCGAGGCCCCGTGTGCGAATGCACGCAGAACATCTTGCGCACACGTTAAAACCCCGTTCCACCTTTCGGAAGAGTAGGCCATCGTGTGCCGGTAGGAGCGGATGACAAAATTATAACAAACCAGCATGCACACAGGTGTCGTGTTTAGACACCATCCCTGAAGAAAAATCGGGGAGTTGGAGTTGGGGATCTTTGCGCCTGGTGGCAGCATGATCTGTGGCTCTGTAGGTCAAATGCAAGCGCTTTGATTTGTCTTTACAAGAAATAGCGCTATACAAATTCCATGTATTAATTAATTAATTATTAATTAGAAGATCAAATGTGCACCTTAAAGATCTGTAAATTTCGCTGCTTATGGCGTAAAAAAAAAAGCCTAGTCAGCATCTATCTACAGCTTTACAGTAACACCGAGGTATTTAAAAACCAAAACTGAAAAAAGATAGAATATGTTTACGGGTGGCGCGATAGCCTGGTGGTTAAACTGTTGTGCTTGTGACCCGAGGGCCTGGGGTTGAGCCACCACCCAGGTACCCGTTCAAAGGCATTTTCTCCCTGAAGTTAACACAAGTACTGACTACTTCCCTGAAAGTCATTTGCATGCGACTATAAACCGTGGTCCCATGTGTGAACACGCGCAGAAAATCCTTTGGAAATGTTAAAACCCATGTAGCTTTTTTGGCAGAGTAGGCCATCGCGTGCCAAAATAGATAATCTTTAAACAAAAAAAATAACGCATGCATAATTATGTCTTTAGACATCCCCGAACTCGAAATGCAGCTAATTAGATTGCAGAGGGTTTGTCTACTCAAAATCTCACCATTGGTTTACCTTGGAGTTCTATCCGAGGGACGAAAAAATAGTACTTACGCTTGTGAGTTCTTGATATGCAGCCACGATGATGGTCTTGATGCTTTCTGTAGCCATCATGATTTTCTGGATACTTTCTGCAGCCACGATGAAAGACACACGCCCAGAACTGTGATTCGATCCCCATGACAACTGTCGACACCTATGCCAGACTTCCGAGGGTTCAGAGCAAGAATGGAGTGACCCAGAAGGTCTGGGAAGTGCTTTAAAAAAAATGTTGGGGGGCGTGAGGTGTCCCCTCCCCTCGTGAGCACGGTATGCGAGGGTAGGCAGGCTGTGCCGTTTTAGGACACCCACATCTTTGTTCCACGCCACTCTAGGTGCGCTCCCTTTGCGACCACTGCGGAAAAGGTTGAACGGATACTGACGGGAGTACTCAACCTTGTGGTCAGTGAGCCTTGCACAG
>CM060342.1:31797939-31800439 GCA_030674155.1 Stramonita haemastoma
GGCAGCTTTGTGTCGATGTTGTCCTCTGCTATGGGCGTCATCAGGATGGCAGCTTTGTGTCGATGTCTTCTGCTACGGGCATCATCAGGGTGGCAGCTTTGTGTCGATGTTGTCCTCTGCTATGGGCGTCATCAGGATGGCAGCTTTGTGTCGATGTTGTCTTCTGCTACGGGCATCATCAGGGTGGCAGCTTTGTGTCGTTGTCCTCTGCTACGGCATCATCAGGGTGGAAGCTTTGTGTCGTTGTCCTCTGCTACGGGCATCATCAGGGTGGCAGCTTTGTGTCGATGTTGTCCCTCTGCTACGGGCATCATCAGGGTGGCAGCTTTGTTTCGATGTTGTCTTCTGCTTTGGGCGTCAACAGGGTGGCAGCTTTGTGTCGATGTTGTCTTCTGCTACGGGCATTATCAGGGTGGCAGCTTTGTGTCGATGTCTTCTGCTTTGGGCGTCAACAGGGTGGCAGCTTTGTGTCGATGTTGTCTTCTGCTACGGGCATTATCGGGTGGCAGCTTCGCGTCTGGTGGATTTGGCCAGCCTGAAACAAAACACATGATACGTGTCTTCAGTTCTCTGGCACTGATTTCCAGCTTTTGTTTCAGTTTATGTTGAACTGACCACGAAAACCATTACAGGACTGTCAATACATTCAGTTTCTGTGGCTCTAGTAGTGACATTTATTTCGAGTTTAAAACCAAAATGACCTCATTCCGTCAAGTATCCCACACCGTCAAATCGAAAAATAAATGAAATATTTTAATGATTACATTCATTCCTTTAGGATGATAAAACCAGACTGTGCTGAGGACGCCAGCCATTGCCCATGATTTGTCATCCCCAAATTACACAAAAGTGAAGAATAACCTTTCAAGTAGATTACCCTCCCCCCCCAAAAAAAAAAGAAGTTTAAAATGCCATATGGCATATAAATCTGTGGAACCCACATTTTTTATTGTGATCTCGAAAGCTCTTTAGATAAAACAATAAACTGAGGTCCCATATGTAAGCACACGCAGAACCTCTTGTGCTCACGTTAAAACCTGTTCCACCTTTCGTAATAGACCATTACGTGCAAGAGGGAACAGAATTTATAAACCAGCATACACACGGGACTAGATGAGTAGCCCACCTTCGCAATCCTTATCCCAGCACTCAAATCTGCACCTGGTGTTAAAAAAACTCCTAATAAAACTTCAAAAAATATTTTGTTTTGAATTTGAGTACTTTACTCCCCCTCCCCCCCCTCTTAATAGTTAAGGAAAATCGATGACTTAAAAAAGACTGTCAATGTAAAAAAAACCCATTTACTTAATATTGGACCAACAGCAAAACTTGAAGTGCCGCCAGGCCTAGTGAGGTACCACTCAGTTTACTATCTGACTTTGGATGATCCAAGAATATATATTTAGAGCCAGATTTTGTTTTGTTTTTTAAATCCTCTCAGCTTATATCTACTGGTCTAACTATTACTCTTACCTACAATAAAGATATAAACTCTTAATGACAGTGATTTAAAAAAAAAATACTGACACTTACCGCTTCTTCAGTCTTCACCGACCAGTATGTTGAATGTCAAGTCTTCACAGGTCTTTCTTTTTTCTCCCTCCCTAGCAGTGCCAGTAGTCTGCACTGCAGCTAGGGGGCTGTGTGAAGTGACACCTTGCAAACTGCCCTGCAACCCCCAGTCAACACATACATGAACACTTTTCACGCTGAAAGCGAAAGTGGTCACAGTTCAACCCGCAAGTTAAAAAAAAAATAATAAAGAAAAAACAAGAAAAACAAAACTATAGAAAATAAATCAAAAAAGCGCAGAAAAAGAAGCTGGCTTTGGCAGTAAATTTGCATGCTGCTTTGGTGACGTTTCTGATCTCTTCTATCTCTGCTTTGGTCTGTCTCTGTCTCTCTCTATTTTTCTGTGTGTCTGTCTATCTGTTCATCTATCTTTTTTTTCTGTCTGTCAGTCTGTCTGTTCGATTATCAGTTCTCTCTCCTCTCTCTCTCCTCTCTCCTCTCTCTCTCTCTCTCTCTCTCTCTCCCTCCTCCTCTCTCTCCTCTCTCTCTCTCTCTCTCTCTCTCTCTCCTCTCTCTCTCTCTCTCTCTCTCTCTCCTCTCTCTCTCTCTCTCTCTCTCTTCTCTCTCTCTCCTCTCTCTCTCTCACTCTCTCTCTCTCTCTCTCTCTCTCTCTCTCCTCTCTCTCTCTCTCTAACTGTATAATTATGTTTCACCATTAGAGTACAGTGGCTTTTTTCTACAGAATTTTCCCAGGGACAACCCCCTTGTTGTTGCCGTGGGTTCTTTTACGTGCGCTAAATAATAATGTATAACACACGGGACCTCGGTTTATCGTCCCATCCGAAAGACTATTTTGTCACCTGTTCGGTATTTGGGGAATTTCCCCTACCTACACCTTAAAAAAAAAAAAACATTTTCAAAGGAATAAAATCCGACTTATGACAGAACAAAAGAAACATAGCCACACACCCCTCCCTCCCTCCCAGCC
>CM060342.1:31802939-31807939 GCA_030674155.1 Stramonita haemastoma
AGAAGAAGAAGAAGAACAACAACAACAACAACAACAACAACAACAACAACAACAACAACAACAACAGATGAAAAACCAATAGTGAAGTCAAGAGACGCGGTAGAAAAATCAGCTTGTCACTGATACTGCAATTCCTTCAGATAATAATGATAATAATGATAAAGTTCTTGATATATAACACTTGATGGTAATTATGGAGAAAGGTCTTATCACCATCATTGTTGCTGTTGTTGCTGTTTGCGTCCATAATTTGATTTTTGATTAACCTGAGAGACCCAAACACAGTTGCATAATTATCGTTTAGCCTTTCGCCTACGTCGGAGTACATAAAACTGACAGAATAAAACTTATCTCACGGTCAATTTCACTCCCGTCTCCAGACGGATTACTATTGTTTCTCTCCCCTTTCTTATGTTCTTTCCAAAACACTTTCAAACAAAAAGTTAAGAAGGAAGGTGGTAGGGTGGTTAAGACATTCACCTTCATAACAAGTAAAGCGTGAGGTTCTAGGTTCGATTCCCAACCTTGCCCTTTCTTCCCAGTTTAATGGGAAAACAAAAATCGAACTGAATGTCAAAATCCTTCGGATAAGACTATAAACCGAGGCCTCATGTACGAATGCACGCAGAACATCTTGCACACACGTTATAAACCCTGTTCCGCCTTTCAGAAGAGTAGGAGGACATTTCATGCCTGTAGGAACGGGTGACAAAATTATTTTGTTTTAAAACTCACGGATGTGTTTGTGTTTAGACACCATACCATCCTTGAAGTCGGAATACAGCTACCTAAATGGCGGGGGATCAAAACGATCGCATACGCAAAAACCTCACCATTGTTGAACTTCGGAGTTCTAACCGAGGAACAAAAAACAAAACAAAAACAACTCCCCCCCCCCCCCCCCCAAACCCCAAAGAATCAGGACCAGAAATGATGTGCAATGTGTCCCTTTAACTCCTGTGTCCTTAACCCGTTTATTGATCGTTTGTTAAGGTCTCGTGTTCCTCTCAGTGTTTTTTGAACTAGTCTTTAGATTCTATGTTCTATGTGTTTTGCAACACTCACCTTTTTATATCTTCGCCACGTTTTATTCCTTCAAGGTTTAAGGCCTCTGGTTTGTCAAATACTCGTAATGTGCTTTGGAACACACACACACACACATGCACGCACGCACACACACACACACACACACACACACACACACACACACACACACACACACACACACACACACACACACACACTATAAACAGGCACTATCAGTAGAAGAACAAAGATGCGCCGTCAGAGTCTCATTCAATTTTCTGTCATTGACACAGCCCCCCCCCTCCCCCCCCCTGTCCATGCAATATTGAGGATGAAAAAACAACAAAAGGTGATCATTAATTTATCTTGGCCAAAACAGCAAGCGAGCTTTTCTCTAGGTGGTTTTTTTCCTTTTTTTTTTTTTTTTCAATTTGTTGTTGTTGTTTTGTTGAATGTTTTTGGTTTGATTTTTAGTATAAGAGAACTGAAATACGTTTTTTCTTTAACTATTATGGCTTATCTCGGGCGCGCGCGCGCGCGTGCATGCGCATATGTGTGCCTTTCTCTGTGTGTGTGAGTGCGTACGTGCGTGCTTGTTTGTACGTAAGCGTGCGTGCTTAGGTATGGACGTGCACATGAATACCTGCACAGAAGGATGGGAATGTGACATGAGAGGAATGGCAGTTTTAACTAACTAGAGTCACACCTTTAACTAATTACAGACTGGTCAGCACTACTTTCTCAATGATGATAGCACTTTTTTTTTAACTTAAGGGAGTGTGATGAATGATGGCGATACCTACATGGTATTTTAGTCCTTTACTGCGTCGTCTTCGTACCAGAAGAAGAAGGAGGAGGAGGAGGAGGAAGAATATAAGAGGAGCAGGAGGGGGAGGTAAAGGAGGAGGAGGAGGGAGAGGGTGGGGAAGAAGGAGGAGGATGCTATTTATACTGATAGAGCCCCTGGCATCCCCATAGGCACGGGGGGGGGGGGGGGTGAGGGGGGGGGAGGAGGGAGGAGTATCAAAATAACCTACAAGAACGCTGGCGGGGGTGGGGGTGGGGGGAGGGGGGGAAGGTGAACTCAAGGTTGAATTAAATCAAACCGATCTTACTTAGAACTTCCTCTCGCTTGGACCAATATAAGATGTATACATAATATAGCTTTCCCTCAGCAGCCTACTACTACTACTACTACTACAGCTGATGACAGTCATTAACGTTTTGATAACGTCCTCTTCTTCTTCTCCTTCTTCTTCTTCTGACGCCCCCGTGTCCCCATAACGTCACGTGTGGTTGCGCCAGGCATGAAATGAGCTTCGCGCTAGATTAGCCCCTGAACCAACAATAAGTAACTTATAATTAGTCGTATGCTGTAAGCACAGGACCACCCTTCACTTTACCTTCAGACACCGTGTCGCCGGACTGTGGTGAGAGAGCCAAAAAAAAAAAAAAAGTTCTCTCTCTCTGTCTCTCTCTCTGTCTCTGTCTCTCTCTCAAGCAGAGGTTGTTTTTTTATATTATTATGTTATCCCTGATAAGGGCGGGGACTGGATGTAAAAAAAAAAGCATACGAGTGTTTCTTCATTATCCTCGAAATACAAGAATTTGATTGGATTAGATTGGATTTGAGATCTCTCTCTCTCTCTCTCTCTCTCTCTCTCTCTCTCTCTCTCTCTCTCTCTCCTCTCTCTCTCTCTCTCTCTCTCTCTCTCTCTCTCTCCTCTCTCTCTCTCTCTCTCTCTCTCTCTCTCTCTCTCCAGGGGCCTTGCTTTTTTTTTTTTTTTACCTTAAAAACTTTGATGCATGAAGTATTAAGGGAATGTCTTCAATGTCTTGGTGCCAAATTTTCTCCACTTGTCTGCACGTGCTTACAGTCTGTGTCGTGTCGTGTCGCGACAGTCATTTTTGGTGTCGTCAGGTTGTGAAATTGGTGGTAAGGGGATGGACAGGGGGAGGGGGGAGAGGAGGAGGAGGAGGGGGTGGATTCTTGCTGACGTGATGGCAGGATCTTAAAATCTAAAAAACAAACAAACAAAAAACCCCAAGACCCCAAAACATTTGATTGCCAGAAAAGTTGTCTCTTCATCTTGCTCCGCCCCTCATCTCTGCTGTCCTTCCTTTGTATGCACCCAGCATGCATGCATACACGCCTGCGCGGGCTTCTGTACAGTCTCCCAGTTCCCCCAGCTGTAAATGGGTATCTGCCCTTTTTAGGGTCAGGGAAAGTAAAGCAGCGAGGGAGAGGAGATGGGCGCCACCCTCAATATGCTGGCCCTTAGAGAAGCTGAGGTCTCTGATGCCTCACTCCCCTACAACCACACAGGTTATGGGACACCTTTACCTTATGTGCACCCGAAAACTAAAAGGAAAGTATAGAGCGTGTTGTTGTTGTTGTTGTTATTGTTGTTGTTGTTGCACGTTCCCCAGCTTAATTTAAGACTACGGGGATCACCCATCCTAGAATATACACTAAGACTCACTCATCCCACCTGAGAATAACTGTGAGATTGAAATTGCACATTGACTGAGAAATTTGCGTGTATTAATCTCCTTTTAAGTACCTTGTCACTTAGGCAGCTATACTCCGACTTCAGAGTATTGTTTCCGCCTCGAAAGGAGACTGCAGATTGTTGAATACTAAGAGTTTGTTATAGCTGAAGGCAACCTTACTATACCATAACGTTTTGACACCATAACCACATTTTAAATACGTACCAACACTCAGCTTACGTCAATAACTATCAAAAGCTTTTAAGCCTGCTTGACCGAGCCAAGTCACGACCATGCATGCACCCGAGGGTTTACCAACGCATTAAAGATTATGTCAATCAGTTAAAACACCTGCTTCGTACATTTTTGGAGGGTGGGGTGGGGTGGAGTGGAGTGGAGATGGGGTGTACATTGTGGGCATAGTTTGGGTCAGACAAATAACTCACCTGTTCCTTATGATGTAAACAAGACCAATCTTCTTCGTTTCTTTCTTCGCTGGGAAAAACCAAGAGGCTGGGACAATGAGATGGGAGAGGGAGGAGGAGGAGGAAGGAGGGAGGAGAGAAGAGGAGGAGAGAAGAGGAGGAGAGAAGAGGAGGAGAGAAGAGGAAGAAAAACCAAGAGGCTGGGACGACAAGATAGGCCAGGGAGGAGGAGGAGGAGGAGGAAGAGCCAGACAAACAATTACTCAAAACGTAGTAGTAAACGTTGAAAATAGCCTGTGCCCTGCGGGGGGGGGGGGGGGGGTTTCAGATGAGGCGGAGCCTTCATTCCAACCACGACAACCTTTTTTCTTTTTTGCTGCTGCTGCAAGTACTAGTATTCTTCTTCTACTTCTTCACCTTCTGCTAGGCAGTAAGAAGTAAAGCAAAAAAAAAAAAAACCACACAAAAAAAGCACGCCTACTGCCCTATCCATCCATCTAGCCAGCCATCCATCTAGGCAGGCAGGCAGGCAAAAAACCCAGGTTGAAAATTAATAGTGTGGCAACGCATGGCTAAACCACCAGGGGCCAGGTGAAAATCCGCGGAAGACAATCGCTCTGACGCCACGTCGCTCAGACTGGACGTTCCCTCCAGCCGTTTGAAGTCCAAGCTTTCGTTCCGACCCACTGGCCCTGGCCACAAAAAAAGTGGCCGCTTCACTGGGCCAGCTCCCAGCCTGACGGGCCGTCGTGTCGCCACGCTCTCAGGCAGAAAATCTCGCGACTTTCTCGCTTCCAACTGTCACCTAGGATTAGACCGCTCGTCTGCTCGCCCCGGACGCTGATTGGACGCGGCGGTGCATCCCTGGCGGATCGATGAATATGGCGGCCGTGGGGGTGTAAAAACAAGGATCGGAATGCCAGCGTAACTTGGCGGGTCGCGGCGGGTACGAGTGCGGCCAGGCGTGGGTGACATGGCGCCACTGTGCTGTATGGGCCCTGCCACCCCTCTTTTCAGCTGACCGAGCCCTGGTCTTGTCACCTCTCCCCCCCCCTC
>CM060342.1:31810439-31835439 GCA_030674155.1 Stramonita haemastoma
GAGAGAGAGAGAGAGACAGAGACAGAGACAGAGACAGAGAGAGAGAGAGAGAGAAGAAGAAGAAGAAGAAGAAGAAGAAGAAGAAAGAAAGAAAATACATAACTTTCAAAGAAACCATAAAGAAAACAGACAGAAAAAAGACGAATGAAACAAACACACTAAAAAGAAAAAAGAAAATGGTTTCCCCCTTTTTTTAAAGAGGGAAAACAAAAGTCCGAGCCTGCCAGGATTCGAACCTGGAATCTTCTGATCCGTAGTCAGACGCGTTATCCATTGCGCCACAGGCCCACGATATCAGATGACTAAAAAGAGAGATCAGGAACCTGGTAGCATGGCACCACATTGCGACTCCAGGGTTTCCATAAGAGTGCAACGTAATTTTCACTCAGAAATTTGTTACCACAAGAATGATAAATTGGCGTTATAAAGCAAATCGCTCATGTTCAATTATGGCGTAAAATAGATTTGTTACCAAAAAACACAACATTGTTATCAAGCAAATGACTCATGTTCAATTATGGCTTAAAATATACATGCTAGGAAAAGAATAATACATTGTTATCAAGCAAATGGCTCATGTTCAACATTGTTATTAAATGGCTCATGTTCAATTATGGTGAAAGATACATTTGTTACAACAACAACAAAAAATAATAATACATGGAATTATAAAGCACTAAATCTTGTAATGCAAACAAATCAAAGGGCTTGCATTCAAATCAGTCACACCCATGCAACTATTCACAAATGAATTAACAAATTAGATATGCAACACAAACAACACACACACACACACACACACACCACACACACACACACACACACACACACACACACACACACACACACACCACACACACACACACACACACACACACACACACACACACCATAAGGCATAGTGATGGAGATGGAGGAGACTGAATGAAAATAGGGACGGATGTGGGGTGTGATGATGGAGGAAGATCCTAGGTAGGAAATAAGTGTTTTTAGATTTAGCTCGGATTTGAAAGTGTCAAACAAAGGGATTTGGCGATGGGACAGAGGGATGTCATTCCAGATAGATGGACCAGAAATACTGAAAGAGCAACAGCCAACAGTGGACTGTTTGAACCTTGGTATTTTTAAGCACAGAGTATCTGCAGCAGAACGGAGGGATCGAGAAGGAGTGTACAGTTGGAGACAGTCACAGAGATAGGAAGGTGCAGTCTTGTGTAGACATTTGTAGCAGAGGATATTGATCTTGTATTTCATTCTTTGTGTAACAGGTAGCCAGAGAAGAAATCGCAAGGAAGGAGTTATATGTTCGGATTTCTTCTTTCTTAGGACAAGTCGAGCTGCAGAGTTTTGAATACGTTGAAGGGAGTGGACAGATGATGCTGGTAGACCAGCCAACAGTGAATTACAGTAGTCCAGACGAGAAAGAATTAGAGATGTTACAGGCTTGGATGTTGCGTCATCAGACAGATGTTTGTGAACTGCACTAATACACTGTAACTGATAGTTGCAGGACTGACAGGTCTAGGTGATGAATTTTTGCATTGAAAATGTGTTATCAATAACAACGGCTAGATAATGATATTGTTATCAAGCACATTATTGTTATCAGGTGCATTGTGCGCATAGTTTGGGTCAGACAAACAACTCACCTGTTCCTCATGATGTAAACAAGAACAATCTTCTTCGTTTCTTTCTTCGCTGGGAAAAACCAAGAGGCTGGGACAATGAGAGAGGATAGGGAGATGAAAGGGGAAGGAGGAGGAGAGAAGAGGAGAAAAAACCGAGAGGCTGGGACACAAGATAGGCTAGGGAGGAGGAAGAAGTCGCAGAGGCAAAATCCTCACCATTGATATCAATACCTCCCAGCTCTAGCCAAAGACCCCCCCCCCCCCCCCCCCTAAACAAACTCAAAGCAAAAAAACAACAGAAAAAAATGAATCTACATTTTCATTTACAATCACCACAACCCAACCTCCAATAAAAACAACAACAACAACAACAAAAAACTATATGAAACAAAACAGTCAACGGACTCTAAAGCCGAGTGGTAAAGACCGGTTGACTTCAGCACCATGGCTCCAAGAAGTCATGGGTTAGAATCTTCGTGTGTATTATATACACACATGGAAAACATCAAATATGCACGTTTAAGATTTTATTTATTCATATTGTTATTTATTTTGTTATTTATTTTTATATAGATGATAATAGAATAAGCACTCATGGGCTTTTTTTTTTTTTTTTTTTTTTTTACATCCACTCCCGGTGTGTATGCAATTTTGTAAATTTTGTCATCCCTTCCCACTGGCACACAATGGCCCACTCTTCTCAACAGGATTTAACGTGTGAGCAAGATGTTCTGCGTGGGTTTCCACACCGGGCCTCTGTATTTTATATCAGCATTGGGCAGGTTACAGAAAGACGAATATATGATACCCAGCATGCACGCTGTACAAAAATGAGCTGCTCTGGAGTCAGAGTGTGTCAGCTGAGGCCAGCAGGCAGGCAGACCTCCTGTAGATGTGATAAATGCAGGAGAAGAACAGGTACTACACATCCTACCCAGAGAGAGAGAGAGAGAGAGAGAGAGAGAGAGAGAGAGAGAGAGAGAGAGAGAGAGAGAGAGAGAGAGAGAGAGAGAGAGAGAGAGAGAGAGAGAGAGAGAGAGAGAGAGAGAGAGAGAGAGAGAGAGAGAGAGAGAACAAACCAAGAAAAAGTACATAACTGAAAGAACCACCTCCCCCCCCAAAAAAAAAAAAGAGAAAGAAAAAAAAAAGAAAAGAAGTTCTCTTTCTTCCAAGAAAAAAGCCCGAGCCTGCCAGGATTCGAACCTGGAATCTTCTGATCCGTAGTCAGACGCGTTATCCATTGCGCCACAGGCCCACTATGTCTGCTTCTCCAAAAGAGAAAGCAGAAAGCTGGTGGCATGGCACCACGCACATTGTGACTCCATGCTTTCTGTAAGAGTGGAACGCAGTTTTCACTCATAGGAAATTGTTCTGACAAGAATGATTAATTGGTATGAAGCAAGTCGCTCATGTTCAATTATGGCTTAAAATAGATTTGTTACCAAAAAATAAATATATTGTTATCAAGCAAATACCTCATGTTCAATTATGGCTTAAAATAGACTTCTTAAGAAAAGAATAATACATTGTTATGAAGCAAATTGCTCATGTTCAATATTGTTATTAAGTAAATGGCTCATGTTCAATTATAGCAAAAGACAAATTTGTTATAACAAAAAATGATAAGTATATTGTTATCAAGCAAATTATTGTCATCAGGTAGCCTACATTGTACCATAATTTTGGTCATACAAATAACTCACCTGTTCCTTAGGATGTAAACAAGACCAATCTTCTTCGTTTCTTTCCCTAGGAAAAACCGAGAGGCTGGAACGACAAGATAGGCCAGGGAGGAGGAGGAAAGAGAAAGGATGAGCTAACAATTACTCAAAAGGTAGTAAACATTGAAAATAGCCTGTGCGGGGTCAAGGAAGGTAAAGCAGCGAGGGAGAGGAGATGGGTGCTGCCCTCAACATGCTGGCCCCTGGAGAAGCTGAGGTCTCTGATGACTCGCTCCCCTACGACCACATAAGTTATGGGACACCTTACTTACCCCTGTGCACCTTGATCATCATCATCATCCAAAGCCTTTTTATGCCTTCTTGGCATGTAGGGCAGCAACTGTGCACCTTGATGGTGGGTAGAAAAACGGTCACATATGCAAAAACCTCACCACTGATGATACCTTGGAGCTCTAGCCAAAGAACCCCATCCCCCCAAACAAACAGAAAAAAAGGAATCTACATTCTCATTTACCGTCAGATCACAACAACGTTCTCACCAATACCTCCCCACCCCCCGCCCCCCAAGGGAAACATAAAAAAAAACAAAAACCGATATAAAACAAAACCGTCAAGGCACTCTAAAGCAGAGTGGTTATGACTGTTTGACTTCAAACAGCACCATGGGTCCAAGAAGTCATGGGTTGGAATCTTCGTGTAAATACACACATGCATTCAAAAAATATTTTCTGCACTTGTTCTGCTACTATAATATCAGTCCACCATATTCTGTTTGATTGCCCTGTTCTCATTGCCTCGTATAAAAGTAAAGGGATAGATCTAAGGGAAAAATACGGAAATTTCCAAAGTGTTCTGTATGATTCCGAGTCGCATGTCCTAGTATCAGTTGCGGCAAGTATTTGCCAGTCACCAGTAGGTCAGTTATTATAAATGAAATTGTATAAACTTATCATCATCCATTATACTCTTTATCCTTTCACTTTTCCCCCTCATCCCCTTTTCAGTGCATTCTTAACGTGAATGTACCATTGTCTAAATCACCTTGTAGTGAACGGACATTAAACCAATGAGAAGAAGAAGAAGAAGAACACACATGCAAAAGATCAATTGTGCACCTTTAAGATTTTATGTATTTATTTTTTTTAATGTATTTGCTTGTTTATTCTTTTATATCGATGATAATGGAATAAACACTCATGTACTTTTTTTCACATCCGGTCACCGTGTGTATGCAATTTTGTCAATTTTGTCATCCTTCCCACTGGCACACAATGGCCTACTCTTTGAATAGGATTTAACATGTGCACGAGATGTTCTGTGGGTTCGCACATGGGGCCTTTGTATTGTATGTCAGCGTTGGGTGTGTTACAGAAACACGAATATATTATACCCAGCATGCACCCTGTACAAAAATGAGCTGCTCTAGAGTCAGAGTGTATCAGCTGAGGCCAGCGGGCAAGCAGACCTCCTGTAGATGTTACAATTGCAGGAGAAGACCAGGCACTAAGAGAGAGAGAGAGAGACGGACAGAGACAGAGACAGAGACAGACAGACAGACAGACAGACAGACAGACAGAGACAGAACAAACCCAGAAAAAACAGAAAACTCTGAAAGTAACCAAAAACGAAAACAGAAAGAAAAAAAAAGAAACAAAACAAACAACAGAAAAGAACAAAAGAAAAGCAAAGAAATCCTCTTGTCTCCAATGAAGAAAAAGAAATCCGAGCCTGCCAGGATTCGAACCTGGAATCTTCTGATCCGTAGTCAGACGCGTTATCCATTGCGCCACAGGCCCACTATACCAATGGACCAAAAAGAGAAAGCAGAAAGCTGGTGGCATGGCACCATGCACATTGCCACTCCATGCTTTCTGTAAGAATGGAACGTATGGAACGTAATTTTCACTCCTAGAAATTTGTTACGAAAAGAGTGATAAATTATTGTTATAAAACAATTTGCTCATGTTCAATTATGGCTTCAAATAGATTTGTTACCAAAACAACAACAACAACAACAACAACACTGTTATCAAGGAAAGGACTCCTGTTCAATTTTGGCTTGAAATAGACTTGTTTGGAAAAGAATAACAAATTGTTATCAAGCTAATGGCTTATGTTCAACATTGTTATTAAGCAAACGGCTCATGTTCAATTATGGCGAAAGATAAAGTTGTTGCGATAAAAAAAGAGAATTATATTGTTATCAAGCACATTATTGTCATCAGGTGCATTATCCGCATAGTTTGGGTCAGACAAACAACTCACCTGTTCCTCATGATGAAAACAAGAACAATCTTCTTCGTTTCTTTCTTTCTTCGCTGGGAAAAACCAAGAGGCTGGGACAATGAGAGAGGATAGGGAGGAGAAAGAGGAGGATGGAGGAGGAAGAGAGAAGAGGACGAGGAGGAAAAACCAAGAGGCTGGGAGGACAAGATTGGCCAGGGAGGAGGATGAGCCAGACAAACAATTACTCAAAACGTAGTAAACATTCGTCAAACTAGGAAGAAAGGGCGAGGCTGGGTACGAACCCAGAAACTCACGATTTACATATTGGCAGGCGAACGTCTTAACCATCCTGCCACCGTCCTTCCTGAACATCGAACTGAATGTCAAAGTCATTCGGATGAGACTATAAACTGAGGCCCCGTGTGCGAATGCACGCAGAACATCTTGCGTACACGTTAAAAATCCGTTCCGCCTTTCGGAAGAGTAGGCCATTGTGTGCGGTAGGAGCGGATGACAAAATTATAAAAACCAGCATGCACAACAGGTGTCGTGTTTAGACACCATCCCTGAGGAAAAATCGGAGAGTTGGACTCCCAGGACGGCTCGGGGCTGTAGGCTATATGGCAACGTTCTGGTGGCTCCTGCGACGGTACTGGAAACCATTCGTATCGGTCAATGCCTTTCCAATGATCATTCCAGTGGCGTGGAGAGGGGGGGGGGGGCTCTGCTGCATGGGTAAACAGCTTGCCCTCCATACTTACCTACCCAGGCTTTGCGCTCTAAAGACTAGAGCGCAACTCCATAGTCTTCCGAGACTGACGGGTGCCTACCTAGTAAACATTGATAACAGCCTGTGCCCTTGTGGGTTAGGGAAGGTAAAGCAGCGAGGGAGAGGAGATGGGTGCCACCCTCAATATGCTGGCCCCTAGGGAAGCTGAGGTCCTGATGCCTCGTTCCTCTATGACCACATACCTTATGGGACACCTTACTTACCCCTGCACACCTTGATTGTGGGTAGAAAAACAGTAGCACAGGCAAAAACTATCACCACTGATGATACCTGAGCTCTAGCCAAGAAAATGGTTGCCTCTTTTTTCCAAGAAAGAAAAAAAAGAGACCCGAGCCTGCCAGGATTCGAACCTGGAATCTTCTGATCCGTAGTCAGACGCGTTATCCATTGCGCCACAGGCCCTCTATAACCTATATACCAAACAGAGAGATCAGGAACCTGGTAGGCCCTAGCATGGCACCATATTGCGACTTCATGCTTTCCATAAGAGTGAAACGCAATTTTTCACTCATAGAAATAATTCGTTACGACAAGAATGATAGATTGGTGTTATAAAGCAAATTGCTTATGTTCAATTATGGCTTAAAAATAATCTTTACGAAAAGACTAATACATTATTAAATCTATCATGCAAATAGCTCATGTTCAATTATGGCTTGAAATAGACTTGTTAGGAAAAGAATAATGTATTGTTATCAAGCAAATGCTCATGTTCAACATTGTTATCAAGCAAACGGCTCATGTTTAATTATGATACAAGATAAATTTGTTACACACAAAAAAGAAGCATATTGTTATCAAACACATTCTTGTTATCAGTACATTGTGTGCCATAGTTTGGGTCAGACAAACAACTCACCTGTTCCTTAGGTGTAAACAAGGACAATCTTCTTTCTTTCTTTGCTGGGAAAAACCCACAGGCTGGGACAATGAGAGAGGATAGGGAGAGGAAGGGGGAGGAAGGAAGAGGGAGAGAGAAGAGGAGAGAGAAGAGGAGGAGAGAAGAGGAAAAAAACCAAAGAGGCTGGATTGACAAGATAGGCCAGGGAGAGGAGGAGGAAGGAGAGGAGGAAGGAGAGGAGGAGGAGGAGCTAGACAAACAATTACTCAAAACGTAGTAAACATTGATAATAGCCTGTGCCCACTTTAACGGTCAGGGAAGGTAAAGCAGCAAGGGAGAGGAATGGGCGCTACCCTCACTATGCTGGCCCCTAGAGAAGATGAGGTCTCTGACGCTCGTTCCCCTGCGACCCACATAAGTTATGGGACACCTTTACTTTACCTTGTACAACCTTGATGGTGGGTAGAAAAGGGGTGCATAGGCAAAAACCCTCACCATTGATGATACCTGGAGCTCTAGCCAAGGAACAAAAAAAAACAACTACTACCTGCCCCCCCCCCCCAACAAACTGAAAACAAAAAAAAACAGAAAAAAGCAATCCACATTCTCATTTACTGTCAGATCACAACAACATTCTTACCAATACCCCCCCACCCTACCCCTACCCCAAAACCCCAAAAAAACAAAACAAAAAAACACGATAGGCCTATAAAACAAAACGGTCAACAGACTCTAAAGCCGAGGTTAAGACCGTTTGACTTCAGCACCATGAGTCCTAGAGGTCATGGGATGGAATCTTCTGTGTATAGTATACACACATGCTAAAGATGAAAAATTTTATATGCACGTTTGAGATTTTATTTATTTATTTATTTAGTAGTTAGTTAGTTATTTAGCTATTAGTTAGATATTATTATTTTCTATCAATGATAATAGAATAAACGCTCATGTGCTTTTCTATTTTGCATCCAGTCCCCATATGAATGCAGTTTTATAAATTTTGTCATCTGTTCCCACCGGCACACAATGAACTACTCTTCTCAAAAGTGGAACAGGATTTAACATGTGTGCAAGATGTTCTGTGTGAGTTCGCATACGGGGGCCTCTGTATTTTATGTCAGCATTGGGTAGGTTGCAGAAACACGAATATATTATATCCAGCATGCATCCTGTACAAAAATGAGCTGCTCTAGAGTCAAGTGTGTCAGCTGAGGCCAGCAGGCAGGCAGACCTCCTGTAGAAAATAGATGTGACAAGCCCAGGAGAAGACCAGGTACTACACATCCTACCCTAAAATGGAAGAGAGAGAGAGAGAGAGAGAGAGAGAGAGAGAGAGAGAGAGAGAGAGAGAGAGAGAGAGAGAGAGAGAGACAGACAGACAGACAGACAGACAGACAGACAGACAGACAGACAGACAGACAGTCAGACAGACAGAACAAACCAAGAAAAAACAGAAAACTCTGAAAGAAACCAAAAACGAAAACAGAAAAAAAAAGAAACAAAACAAAACAAACAACAAAAAAGAACAAAAGAAAAGCAAAGAAAATTCTCTTCTCGTCTCCAAAGAAAAAAAGAAATCCGAGCTTGCCAGATTCGAACCTGGAATCTTCTGATCCGTAGTCAGACGCGTTATCCATTGCGCCACAGGCCCACTATACCTATTAAACCAAAAAGAGAAAGCAGAAAGCTGGTGGCATGGCACCATGCACATTGCCAAATCCATGCTTTCTGAAAGAGTGGAACGTAATTTTCACTTCTAGAAATTTGTTACCACGAGAGTTGATAAGTTATTGTTATAAAGCAATTTGCTCATGTTCAATTATGGCTTAGAATAGATCAAGCACATGACTGGTGTTCAATTTGGCTTGAAATAGACATGTTAGGAAAAGAACAATACATTGTTATCAAGCCAATGGCTCATGTTCAATTATGGCAAAAGATAAATTAATTACGAAAAAAAAATGATAAGTATATTGTTATCATGCACAATATTGTTATCAGGGACACTGTTCGCTTAGTTTGGGTCAGACCAACAACTCACCTGTTCCTTAGGTGGAAACAAGAACAATCTTCTTCGTGTCTTTCCCTGGGAAAAACCAAGAGGCTGGGACAATGAGAGAGGATAGAAAGGAGAAAGAGAGAGAAGGAGGAGGAAGAAAGAAGAGGAGGAGGAGGAAAAACCAAGAGGTTGGGAGGACAAGATATGCCAGTGAGGATGATGAGCTGGACAAACAATAACTCAAAACGTAGTAAACATTGAAAGTAGCCTGTGCCCTGCGGGGTCAGGGAAGGTAAAGCAGCGAGGGAGAGGAGATGGGCGCAGCCCTCAATATGCTGGCCCCTAGAGAAGCTGAGGTCTCTGATGCCTCGCTCCTCTACGACCACATACGTTATGGGACACCTTTACTTACCCTTGAACACCTTGACGGTGGGTAGAAAAAAACGGTCGCTTAGGCAAAAACCTCACCATTGATGATGCATGGAGCTCTACCCAAGGAACAGAAAATCCCAACTCCACCCCCCCCCCCCCCAACAAACCGAAAACAAAAAACAACAGAAAAAAAGGAACCTACATTCTCATTTACTGTCAGATCACAACAACATTCTCACCAATATCTTCTCCCCCCCAAAAAAAAAGCCCCACGAACAACAACAACAAAAAACAAATAAAAAAAACCCAAACATTAAAAAACAAAAAAACCCAATATAAAACAAAACAATCATGGACCAACGCTAAAGCAGAGTGGTTATGACCGTTTGACTTCAGCACCATGCCTCCAAGAAGTCATGGGCTGGACTTCCTGTAAAAGATCAATTATGCACGTTTAAGATTTTATTTATTTATTCATCTATTTATTTAGTAATTTAGTAGTTAGATATTCATTCTTTTACATAGATGATAATAGAATAAGCAATCATGTGCTTTTTTCTTTTTTTTTTACATCCACTCCAGGTGTGTATGCAGTTTTGCAAATTTTGTCATCCGTTCCCACTGGCACACAATGGCCTACTCTTTGAATAGGATTTAACTGTGGGCACGATGTTCTGTGGGTTCGCACATGGGACCTCTGTATTGTATGTCAGCGTTGGGCAGGTTACAGAAACACGAATATATCATACTCAGCATGCACCGTGTACAAAACTGAGCTGCTCTAGAGTCAGAAATGTCAGCTGAGGCCAGCAGGCAGGCAGACCTCCTGTAGATGTGACAATTGCAGGAGAAGACCAGGCACTAAGAGAAGGAGGAGAAGAGAAGAGAGAGAGAAGAGGAGAGAGAGAGAAAGAGAGCAGAAAAGACAGAGACAGAAGAGAGAAGACTGAAGAAGAATGAAGAGAGAGAGAGAAGAGAGAGAGAGCAGCAAGAAATACAACTAAACAAAGCAAAGGAATACCAAGTGAAAAAGAGCCAAAAAGAAAAGAGATCAGGAACCTGCGATAGCATGCGCCACAGCCACAACATAGACAAAGAGAGATAGAACGAGCATCCCATCACAGGCTTTCCGTAAGAGTGGAAGGCAATTTTCACTCATAGAAATTTGTTACCACAAGAATGATAAACTGTGTCATAGAGCAAATTGCCCATGTTCAATTATGGCTTTAAAAAATTCTTTACCAAAAGACATATACATGCAAATAGCTCATGTTCAATTATGGCTTGAAATAGACTTGTTCACTCACTCACTCAGTCCCATGTCCCAAAGGACGTAGGGGGGACATGAGAGAAGACGCAACAGAGATCTTTTTCCATGCTTCACGATCCTGTGTGGCTAGTAGAAGGTGTTGCAGGGGTTGGGCGGTCCAGTCTTTGATGTTGTCAACCCATGATTTCTTTTGGCGGCCTCTTCTTCTCTTGCCCTCGACTGTTCCTTGCAGGATGGTTTTTGCTAGGGTGTTGTGTCTTGTGGTGTGACCAAACCACATCAGCTTTCTCCTCTTTATGGTGGAGAGCAAAGGCTCTTGGGGGCCCACACGCTTTTTGATTTCTTCTTTCACATAGTTATTGGTCTTGTGTTCTTTGTATGATATTTTGAGGAGTCTTCTGTGGCACTTGTTCTCGAATGCTTGGATTCTCCTCTCTAACTCTGCTGTCAGAGTCCATGATTCACAGCCATATAGGAGGATAGATATCACGAGGGATTTGTAAAGGTGGTATTTGTGCAGAAGCTGATGTTGTTGCTTCTGATGATCTTCTCGAGTCTGACTAGAGCAGATGTTGCTGTTGCAATCGAGCTTTCACTTCATTGTTTGATGTGCCATCTTTTGTTAGGATGGAGCCTAAGTATTTGAATTGGCTCACCTCTTCTAGTGTTTCTCCATTCATCTTTATTTCCGTGATGTCATTACTCGCGCTGTTGACCATGATCTTTGATTTCTCTGTACTGACCTCCATGCGTATGCGCTCGCTCGATCTGTTAAATTGTCTGTGAGGATTTGCAGTTCTTGTTTGCTGCTGCCCATGAGGCCAATGTCATCTGCAAATCTGAGGTTGCAGGCAATGGAGATGGAAGTGTGGTGGTTTTGCAGTGTCTCTGTCATTATGTTTTCGAGGAAGAGGTTGAAGAGTACAGGTGAGAGAAGGCAGCCCTGGCGAACCCCAACCGTGGTCTTGAAGAACTCGCCCACGTGATTATTCATAAAAACTGCACTTTCTGCGTTCTCGTACAGAGCTTTGATGACTTCAATTAGACAGCTGTCAATGTTGAAGTGCCTGAGTACTTGCCAGAGGCCGTCATGCCATACCCTGTCAAAAGCCTTTTTGAAGTCTATGAAATTGTGGTACAAGTCTTTTTGGTGTTGGAGATGCTTCTCTATCAGAATTCTCAGATTGAAAATTTGTTCCATTGTGCTGCGTTTTGGTCTAAAGCCCGCTTGTTCTTCTGCCAGGAGTTTTTCCGCTTGGTTTTTCAGTCTGTTGAGGACTACCTGCAGCATGATCTTGCTAGGATGACTTATGAGACTGATGGTTCTGTAGTTCTGGCATTGTTTGAGGTTTCCTTTCTTTGGCAGGGGTATTACAAGAGACGTGTCCATTCTTTTGGCCATTCTTTGGTGTCATGGATCTTCTGACAAAGTTCTGTGAATCGCCTTGCTGTTTCATTCCCTCCATTTTTTATGAGTTCAGCTGGGATGTTATCGATTCCAGGGGACTTCCCCTTCTTCAATTGTCTAATAGCTGCATCTACTTCACACCTTAGTATTGGTGGGTCTTTATCTTGGTGTTCAGGGGGTTTGTCAGAAACTATGTTGGTATCTGGGCGTAGTGGGTAGTTGTACAATCCCTCACAGTATTCTGTCCAGCGTTGGAGGATGGCATTGTTTTCCGTTAAAAGAAAGAGACTTGTTAGGAAAAGAATAATATATTGTTATCAAGCAAATGGCTCGTGTTCAATTATGGCAAAAGATACATTTCTTAGGACAAAAAAAAGGATAATGATATTGTTATCATGCACAATATTGTTCTCAGGTACATAGTGCCCATAGTTTGCGTCAGACAAACAACTCACCTGTTCTTTATGATGTAAACAAGACCAATCTTCTTCGGTTCTTTCGCGGGGAAAAACCAAGAGGCTGGGACAATGAGAGAGGAAGGGGGAGGAAGGAAGAGGGAGGAGAGAAGAGGAGAAAAAAACAAGAGGCTGGGTTGACAAGATAGGCCAGGGAGGAGGAGGAGGGGGAAGGAGGAGGAGGAAGGAAGAGGAGGAGGAGGAGGAGGAGCTAGACAAACAATTACTCAAAAAGTAGTAAACATTAAAAATAGCCTGTGCCCTGCGGGGTCAGGGAAGGTAAAGCAGCGAGGGAGAGGAGATGGGCGCAGCCCTCAATATGCTGGCCCCTCGAGAATCTGAGGTCTCTTGACGCCTCGATTCCCTACAACCACAAAAGTTATGGGACACCTTACTTACCCCTGCACACCTTGATGGTGGGTAGAAAAAAAAAAGGTCGCATAGGCAAAAACCTCACCATTGGTGATACCTGGAGCTCTAGCCAAGGAACAACCCCCCCCCCCCCCCTAAACAAACTGAAAGCAAAAAGCAACAGAAAAAACGAATCCACTTGCTCATTTACTGTCAGATCACAACAACATTCTGACCAATACCTCCCCCCCCCCCCACAAACCCAAACAAAAAAAACAAAAAACAATATAAAACAAAAGGGTCAAGGGACTCTCAAGCCAAGTGGTTAAGTGACATCAGCACTATGTGTCCAAGAAGTCATGGGTTGGAATCTTTGTGTGTATATATATACACACATGCAAAAGGTCAATTATGCACGTTTAAGATTTTATGTATTTATTATTTTTAATATATGTTTGTTTCTTCTTTTATATCGATGATAATGGAATAAACACTCATGTACTTTTTTTTCACATCCAGTCCCTGTGTGTATGCAATTTCGTAAATTTTGTTATCCGTTCCCACTGGCACACAATGGCCTACACTTCTGAACAGGATTTAACAAGTGCGCAAGATGTTCTGCGTGTGTTCGCACACGGGACCTCTGTAGTTTATGTCAGCGTTCGGTAGGTTACAGAAACACGAATATACCCAGCATGCACCCTGTACAAAAATGAGCTGCTCTAAAGTCGGAATGTGTCAGCTGAGGCCAGCAGGTGGGCAGACCTCCTGCAGATATAGATGTGACAAGCCCAGGAGAAGACCAGGTACTATGCATCCTACCCTAAGAAAAGAGAGAGAGAGAGAGAGAGAGAGAGAGAGAGAGAGAGAGAGAGAGAGAGAGAGAGAGAGAGAGAGAGAGAGAGAGAGAGCAGAGCAGACGAGGACAGACAGACAGACAGACAGACAGACAGACAGACAGACAGACAGACAACAGACACAGAGAACAGACAGACAGAAGACAGACAGACAGACAGAGAGACAGAGAGACAGATATCCAAGAAAAAGCTCATAACTCTAAAAGAAACCACAAAAAAAAAATAGAAAGAAAAAACAAAACAAACCAAAAAGAAAAGAAAAGCCCGAGCCTGCCAGGATTCGAACCTGGAATCTTCTGATCCGTAGTCAGACGCGTTATCCATTGCGCCACAGGCCCACCATGCCTACTTCTCAAATAGAGAAAGCAGAAAGCTGGTGGCATGGCACCACATAGCGACTCCATGTTTTCCATAAAAGAGGAACGCAATTTTCATGCACAAAAATTTATTTTGACAAGAATGATAAGTTATTGTTATAAAGCAAATGGCTCATGTTCAATTATGGCTTAAAATAGATTTGTTACCAAAAGAAAACAACATTGTTATCATGCAAACAGCTCATGTTCAATTATGGCTTGAAATAGACTTGTTTGGAAAAGAATAATAGATTGTTATCAAGCAAATGGCTCATGTTCAATATTGTTATTAAGCAAATGGCTCATGTTCAATTATGGTGAAAGATAAACTTGTTACGACAAAAAAAGAGAATTATATTGTTATCAAGCACATTATTGTTATCAGGCTCATTGTGCCAAAGTTTGGGTCAGACAAACAAGGCACCTGTTTCTTATGATGTAAACAAAAACAATCCTCTCTTTTTTTTCTTGCTGGGAAAAAACAAGAGGCTGGGACAATGAGAGAGGAGAGGGAGGAGGAGGGAGGAGGAGAGAGGAGGGTGGAGGGGGGAGGAGAGGCGGGGGGAGGAAAAACCAAGAGGCTGGGACGACAGGATAGGCCAGGGGGAGGAGGACTTGATTTATTCTTTTATATCGAGGATAATGGAATAAGCACTCGTGCTTTTTTTCATCCAGTCCCCGTGTGTATGTAGTTTTGTAAATGTCATCTGTTCCCACCAGCACACGATGGCCTACTCTTACAAAAAGCGGAACAGGATTTAACGTGTGCGCAAGATGTTCTGCGTGCGTTCGCACACGGGCCTCGGTTTAAAGTCTCACCCGAAGGACTTTTGGGGAGAGTGGAGTCAGCACTGATGTTAACTCCAGGAGAAAAATCTCCTCGACCGGTCTCGGACCTGGGTGTCAAATTGCCAGTGCCATGTTCTGACCACTAGGCTATCGGTCCCCAAGCTGAGGCCAGCGGACAGGCAGACCTCCTGCAGATATAGATGTGACAAGCCCAGGAGAAGACCAGGTACTACACATCCTACCCAAAACTGGAAGAGAGAGAGAGAGAGAGAGAGAGAGAGAGGAGGAGAGAGAGAGAGAGAGAGAGAGAGAAGAGAGAGAGGAGAGAGAGAGAGAGAGAGAGAGAGAGAGACAGAGAGACAGACAGGACAGACAGACAGACAGACAGACAGACAGAACAGACAGACAGAACAGACAGACGAAGACAGAAGACAGAACAGAAGAGACAGAGACAAAAGACAGACAGACAGAACAGACAGGACAGACAGACAGACGAACAGACAGAACAAACCCAGAAAAAACAGAAAACTCTGTTGGAGCGTAATTTTCACTCCTAGAAATTTGTTGTGACAAGAATGATGAATTGGTGTTATAAAGCAAATGGCTCATGTTCAATTATGGCTTAGAATAAATTCCTTATGAAAAGAATAATACATTGTTATCATAGAAATGGCTCATGTTCAATTATGGCTTGAAATAGACTTGTTAGGAAAAGAAAAATAAATTTTTATCAAGCAAATGGCTCATGTTCAACATTGTTATTAAGCAAATGGCTCATGTTTAATTATGGCAAAAGACAAATTTGTTACGACAAAAAATGATAAGTATATTGTTATCATGCACAATATTGTTATGAGGTACATTGTGCACATAGTTTGGGTCAGACAAACAACTCACCTGTTCCTTAGGATGTAAACAAGACCAATCTTCTTGGTTTCTTTCCCTGGGAAAAACCAAGAGGCTGGGACAATGAGAGAGGATAGGGAGGAGAAAGAGGATGAAGGAGGAGGAAGAGAGAAGAGGAGGAAAAACCAAGAGGCTGGGAGGACAAGATTGGCCAGGGAGGAGGAGGAGGATGAGCCAGACAAACAATAACTCAAAACGTAGTAAACATTGATAACAGCCTGTGCCCACTTTACAGTCAGGGAAGGTAAAGCAGCGAGGGAGAGGAGATGAGCGCTGCCCTCAATATGCTGGCCCTAGAGAAGCTGAGGTCTCTGATGCCTTGCTCCTCTACGACCACATAAGTTATGGGACACCTTACTTACCCCTGTACACCTTGATTGTGGGTAGAAAAACAGTAGCACAGGCAAAATCTTCACCACTGATGATACCTGGAGCTCTAGCCAAGAAAATGGTTGCCTCTTTTTTCTAAGAGGGAAAAAAAAAGATACCCGAGCCTGCCAGGATTCGAACCTGGAATCTTCTGATCCGTAGTCAGACGCGTTATCCATTGCGCCACAGGCCCACTATACCTAGAGACCAATAAGAGAGATCAGGAACCTGGTAGGCCCTAGCGTGGCACCATATTGTGACTCCATGCTTTCGATAAGAGTGAAACGCAATTTTCAGTCATAGAAATAATTTGTTACGACAAAGAATGATAAATTGGTGTTATAAAGCAAAGGGCTCATGTTCAATTATGGCTTTAAAAAATTCTTTACGAAAAGACTAATACATTATTATCATGCAAATAGCTCATGTTCAATTATGGCTTGAAATAGACTTGTTAGGAAAAGTATAATATATTGTTATCAAGCAAATGGCTCATGTTCAACATTGTTATTAAGCAAATGGCTCATGTTTAATTATGGTAAAAGATAAATTTGTTACGACAAAAAAAGAAGTATATTGTTATCAAGCACATTATTGTCATCAGGTAGCCTACATTGTACCATAGTTTGGGTCAGACAAACAACTCACCTGTTCCTTAGGATGTAAACAAGAACAATCTTCTTCGTTTCTTTCCCTGGGAAAAACCAAAGAGGCTGGGACAATGAGAGAGGGTAAGGAGGAGGAGGGAAGAGGGACAATGAGAGAGGACAGGGAGGAGGAAGCAGGAGGGAGGAGAGAAGAGGAGGAAAAACCAAGAGGCTGGGAGGACAAGATAGGCCAGGGAGGAGGAGGGAGAGGAGGATGAGGATGAGCTGGAGGATGAGGATGAGGATGAGGTTGAGGATGAGGATGAGCTGAGGATGAGGATGAGGATGAGGTTGAGGATGAGGATGAGCTGGTCAGCTGAGGCCAGAGGACAGGCAGACCTCTGTAGATGTGACAATTGCAGGAAAGAACAGGTACTACACATCCTACCCCAAAATGGAAGAGAGAGAGAGAGAGAGAGAGAGAGAGAGAGAGAGAGAGAGAGAGAGAGAGAGAGAGAGAGAGAGAGAGAGAGAGAGAGAGAGAGAGAGAGAAGAAGAGAGAAGAAGACAGACAGATAGACAGACAGACAGACACAGACAGAACAACCAGACAGACAGACAGAAAACACAGACAGAAACAAACCCAGAAAAACAGAAAACTCTGAAAGAAACCAAAAACGAAACAGAAAGAAAAAAGAAACAAAACAAAACAAACAAAAAAAGAACAAAAGAAAAGCAAAGAAATCTCTTGTCTCCAAAGAAGAAAAAGAAATCCGAGCCTGCCAGGATTCGCACCTGGAATCTTCTGATCCGTAGTCAGACGCGTTATCCATTGCGCCACAGGCCCACTATACCAATGGACCAAAAGAGAAAGCAGAAAGCTGGTGGCATGGCACCAGGCACATTGCCACTCCATGCTTTCTGTAAGAGTGGAGCGTAATTTTCACTCCTAGAAATTTGTTGTGACAAGAATGATAAATTGGTGTTATAAAGCAAATGGCTCATGTTCAATTATGGCTTAGAATAAATTCCTTATGAAAAGAATAATACATTGTTATCATGGAAATGGCTCATGTTCAATTTTGGCTTGAAATAGACTTGTTAGGAAAAGAAAAATAAATTTTTATCAAGCAAATGGCTCATGTTCAACATTGTTATTAAGCAAATGGCTCATGTTTAATTATGGCAAAAGACAAATTTGTTACGACAAAAAATGATAAGTATATTGTTATCATGCACAATATTGTTATGAGGTACATTGTGCACATAGTTTGGGTCAGACAAACAACTCACCTGTTCCTTAGGATGTAAACAAGACCAATCTTCTTGGTTTCTTTCCCTGGGAAAAACCAAGAGGCTGGGACAATGAGAGAGGATAGGGAGGAGAAAGAGGATGAAGGAGGAGGAAGAGAGAAGAGGAGGAAAAACCAAGAGGCTGGGAGGACAAGATTGGCCAGGGAGGAGGAGGAGGATGAGCCAGACAAACAATAACTCAAAACGTAGTAAACATTGATAACAGCCTGTGCCCACTTTACAGTCAGGGAAGGTAAAGCAGCGAGGGAGAGGAGATGAGCGCTGCCCTCAATATGCTGGCCCCTAGAGAAGCTGAGGTCTCTGATGCCTTGCTCCTCTACGACCACATAAGTTATGGGACACCTTATTTACCCCTGTACACCTTGATTGTGGGTAGAAAAACAGTAGCACAGGCAAAATCTTCACCACTGATGATACCTGGAGCTCTAGCCAAGAAAATGGTTGCCTCTTTTTTCTAAGAGGGAAAAAAAAAGATACCCGAGCCTGCCAGGATTCGAACCTGGAATCTTCTGATCCGTAGTCAGACACGTTATCCATTGCGCCACAGGCCCACTATACCTAGAGACCAATAAGAGAGATCAGGAACCTGGTAGGCCCTAGCGAGGCACCATATTGTGACTCCATGCTTTCGATAAGAGTGAAACGCAATTTTCACTCATAGAAATAATTTGTTACGACAAAGAATGATAAATTGGTGTTATAAAGCAAAGGGCTCATGTTCAATTATGGCTTTAAAAAATTCTTTACGAAAAGACTAATACATTATTATCATGCAAATAGCTCATGTTCAATTATGGCTTGAAATAGACTTGTTAGGAAAAGTATAATATATTGTTATCAAGCAAATGGCTCATGTTCAACATTGTTATTAAGCAAATGGCTCATGTTTAATTATGGTAAAAGATAAATTTGTCACGACAAAAAAAGAAGTATATTGTTATCAAGCACATTATTGTCATCAGGTAGCCTACATTGTACCATAGTTTGGGTCAGACAAACAACTCACCTGTTCCTTAGGATGTAAACAAGAACAATCTTCTTCGTTTCTTTCCCTGGGAAAAACCAAAGAGGCTGGGACAATGAGAGAGGGTAAGGAGGAGGAGGGAAGAGGGACAATGAGAGAGGACAGGGAGGAGGAAGCAGGAGGGAGGAGAGAAGAGGAGGAAAAACCAAGAGGCTGGGAGGACAAGATAGGCCAGGGAGGAGGAGGGAGAGGAGGATGAGGATGAGCTGAGGATGAGGATGAGGTTGAGGATGAGGATGAGCTGAGGATGAGGATGAGGTTGAGGATGAGGATGAGCTGAGGATGAGGATGAGGATGAGGTTGAGGATGAGGATGAGCTGGTCAGCTGAGGCCAGAGGACAGGCAGACCTCCTGTAGATGTGACAATTGCAGGAAAAGAACAGGTACTACACATCCTACCCAAAAATGGAAGAGAGAGAGAGAGAGAGAGAGAGAGAGAGAGAGAGAGAGAGAGAGAGAGAGAGAGAGACAGACAGACAGACAGACAGACAGACAGACAGACAGACAGACAGACAGACAGACAGATAGACAGACAGACAGACAGAGACAGAACAAACCCAGAAAAAAACAGAAAACTCTGAAAGAAACCAAAAACGAAAACAGAAAGAAAACAGCGAAACAAAACAAAACAAACAACAAAAAAGAACAAAAGAAAAGCAAAGAAATTCTCTTGTCTCCAAAGAAGAAAAAGAAATCCGAGCCTGCCAGGATTCGAACCTGGAATCTTCTGATCCGTAGTCAGACGCGTTATCCATTGCGCCACAGGCCCACTATACCAATGGACCAAAAAGAGAAAGCAGAAAGCTGGTGGCATGGCACCAGGCACATTGCCACTCCATGCTTTCTGTAAGAGTGGAGCGTAATTTTCACTCCTAGAAATTTGTTATGTCAAGAATGATGAATTGGTGTTATAAAGCAAATGGCTCATGTTCAATTCTTGCTCATTTCCTGCATCCCTCCACTATATGCACATGAGAACCGCGCGCAGCCCCTACTGTCAGTTCGTGCCTAGCCGAGCTACTGTCCAGACGTTTATCATATCGCCTCTCGCTGTGTCGGCAACGCCCATCACTATCAGGAATCTCAGCACTAGCTATAATAGTTTCTAGACCTTGCTTTTCTTGGTTTGTTTTATTTTGTGTATAACTTGGGGTTGTTGTACCAGTGACCAGGATTCGGTTATGGAGTCAGAATCCTATGAAGAACCACAAGCTGGCACCTCTGCTGAACCCTTGGTGGAAAGGGAGCCATCTCTCCGAGACATTTTTTCAATCATTCAGAACCTTTCCAAAAGAATGGACAATTTTGAAAGAAGTGCACCGCACACCAAGAAGAGGAAAATTAGCGCTGACGCTGATAAACCCCTCGCTGAGAATGAAGGGAAAAGGAAGAAGGCAGGTAGTGATTCAGAATTTGTCACCGACAGTGTTTCTGATAAGGCAGAGGAACTGGAAAAAGAGCTGATAGCAGATGCTACAGAGGAGGAGGATGACGATATTTTTGCTGAAATGGCATCATCTTTTGACGATAATGAAGAAAAAGGACCACCGGTCTCAGGAAAATTGGCAAAGCTGCTTGAATCCAGATTTGGATCAAAACTTCCAGACAGAAAGCTGAGGGAAAAACTGACAAAGTACCCGATTCCCGAAAACTGCGCATACCTGGGCGTTCCCCGAACAAACCAGGAAGTTTTTTTTCTGTCCTCAAGCCCTTCACTAGAAAGACAGACATTCGGATGGCAAATACACAGAAAACACTGTCAAAAGCTGCCATAGCCATAACCCTCTGCACCGACCGACTTTTGAGGGTAAGAGATACCATCTCAGGGCAGGATGCCACTACAGTACGCAGTGAACTGACCGGATGCATAGCTCAACTTTCAGATGCCCTTGCCCTCACAGGTCACGCCAACCATGACCTGTCCCAGAAACGGAGAGACATGCACCGACCCTGCCTACCCCGTGAACTCTCTGGCATATGTGCACCGCAGGTTGCCATGACCCCAGATCTACTGTATGGCTCTGATTTTCACAAATGTCTAAAAGAAGTGCAAGAGTCCCAGAAACTCGGTCAGAACATGCGTGGTCAGCAAAAGAGGAGCACGTGGCAGCATAACAACAGTAGCTCTTTTTTAGGCCGGAAGCCGTGGAGGCAGGGGCAGGGGGGAGTTCCTTCGGTCAAGCAAACAAAGTGTTTTGGAAGAAGGGTCAGAAAAACAGCCACCGGCAGTAACTCGATCTTTGACAGAACCGCCCCTCCCTTCTGGAAACAAGGTTAGTGAGTTTGAACTTTGCTTGCCTTCTTTGTGTGCTTATCTTGAAATGAAGCATGATAACTTTAAAGCAGGAAGCTTAAAGGAAAAGCTGTCGCACTGGAATGAACTAACTTCTGACCCTGATGTACTTGAAACAGTTGAAGGAATTAAAATCACCTTTGATGATTGCCCAGTAGACATAAAGCAAAGTTCGCAAAGGTTGTTTAGCAAGCGTGAAAACTATGCTGTTGACTCTGAAATAAGAAACTTGTTGAAAAAAGGTGTGATAAAAGAGTCTTTACCTGAATCAGGACAAGTTGTCTCACCTATCTTTGTTAGGGAGAAAAAAGACGGATCATTTAGAATGATTTTAAATCTGAAAGCTCTGAACAAAAATGTGGAATATAAGAAATTTAAGATGGAAACAATATATACAGCTTTGGATCTAGTTACACAAAATTGCTTTTTTCGCATCAATTGATCTGAGAGATGCGTATTACGTCATAGCAGTAGAGGAGACTTTTCGGAAATATCTGAAATTCAGATGGAGAGAAAAACTGTACTGTTTTCAGGCAGCTGCTATGGGACTCAGTCCGATTCCCAGAAAATTCACAAAACTCATGAAACCTGTCCTAGCACGCTTACATGATATGGGTCACCTGATCACTTCATTCATTGATGACAGTTTGATTGTGGGAGAGACTGAAACAGAAGTTGTACAGTGTGTGGTAGACACGATACAATTATTAGACTCCCTAGGTTTCTATGTACATGAAAAGAAATCACAGTTCATGCCTGTGCAAGAAATCACCTACCTGGGTTTCAAAATAAACTCAACAGACATGACAGTCACACTGACAGATGAACGGAAACAAAAACTGCTGTGTGCATGCATTCTATTATTCAGTCAGGAAAGTACAACTGTAAGATCTCTGGCATCTTGTATTGGACTAATGGTTTCTTGTTTTCTTGCTGTGCCATTGGGTCCTTTGTACTACAGAGCACTTGAACAAGATAAGTGTTCCGCACTTAAACTAAGCAAGGGGAACTGGGAAAAGCCTGCTGTGTTATCAGCTGAAGGGAAGACAGAGCTAGAATGGTGGATTAATAACATAGACAAGCAAAAGGCTCCCATTCAGAGATCAGACCCCACCATTACTATGAAGACAGACAGTTCACGTACAGGATGGGGTGCTTGGGTTGTTGATACCAAATCACAAACACAAGGCATGTGGAGTGAGAAAGACAAAGAAGGACACATAAATGCTTTGGAGCTATTAGCTGTCTTTTTTGGTCTCAAGTCTTTGTTGCATGACCAACCTAATGTTCACATAAGAATTATGACTGATAACACAAGCACTGTTGGTTGTATTAACAACATGGGTTCGAACAGATCTAAACATCTGAATGATGTATCTCAGCAAATCTGGCATTGGTGTGAAAGCAGAAACATATGGCTCAGTGCTGCTCACATTCCTGGTGTTGAGAATGTTGAAGCTGACAGTCTGTCTAGACAGATCCACATTGACACAGAATGGAAACTGGATTCAATGCTACTTTCTGAGGCTATGAATATTCTTGATATAAAACCTGTCATTGACTTGTTTGCCTCTAGATTAAATTTTCAGTTTTCCAGATATGTGTCTTTCTTGCCTGACCCAGGAGCATGTGCTATTGATGCATTTAGCATGTATTGGGGAAATGAGACTGTTTATTGTTTTCCACCTTTCAGCATTATACCCCGGGTCCTGGCAAAGATAAAGAAAGACAAAGCAAGAGGGGTTATAGTAGCGCCAACCTGGAAAAATCAGCCCTTTTGGCCAGCACTGATGAAAATTCTCACAGCCAGACCTGTCCTCTTGTCAGCCAGAAACACTCTTCTGACACAACCAAGTCAAAAGGAGACAAAACACCCACTGAGGAAAAGCCTGACGCTGCTAGTCTGCAAAGTGTCAGGGATAGATTCAGAACACAAGGCTTTTCTGAGGAGACTACCAGTATTCTCATGTCCTCATGGCGACCCGCAACAAAACAGATGTATGATGTGTACATACGAAAGTGGGAGAGGTACGCGTGTGAGCAACAAGTGGATTCAGTTTCACCGCCTCTAGCCACAGCTGTAAATTTTCTGGCATCGCTGTTGAAAGAGGGATATTCTTATAGCGCTGTGGGCACCGCTCGTTCTGCGCTAAGTTGTTTTCTCTGCAACTATGAAGGGGCAACGTTTGGTCAACACGAACTTGTAAAAAGATTTATGAAGGGTGTGTTCGAAAGAAAACCACCACTACCAAAGTATCACCACACTTGGGATGTAAACATTGTGCTAAAAATGTTAGAAACGTGGGTTCCAGTGCAAAACCTGACGTTCAAGGAACTGACAATGAAACTTGTGATGTTAATTGCCCTCCTGTCGGGTCAGAGGTGTCAAACTATTGCTGCTTTGGACATCGACAATATGCTACTTTCAAGGGAAAAGTGTGTTTTTTATGTAAATAGATTATTAAAACAGTCAAGAAGAGGAGCCCATCAATCACCTATTGAACTCACGGCTTTTGTGGAAAAAGAGGCTTTGTGTGTAGTTCACACTTTGAAAGAATACCTGAGACGGAGCAAAGAACTGAGGGCTCAGAATGCTACCCGACATTTGTTTATCACTCTCCAAGCACCGCACCGAGGGGCCACTAGCGATACCATCGGGCGCTGGCTGAAGTGGACGATGGAGAGGGCAGGCATAGACATTACACGCTTCACGGCACATAGTACGAGGTCAGCCAGTACTTCCGCTGCTAAACTTGCAGACGCTCCAATAAACATCATCATGAAAGCAGCTGGATGGACAAATGTTTCCACGTTTGCTAAGTTTTATAATAAGAAGACGGGGCCAACACTGACCATGGGCCAATCCATCATGGAGCGTTTCCTACAACATAAATAAGGTAGGACAGTTTCTTGTTTACATGTGGTGGATGTGTTTGTCTCGAGAACACTGTGGCTCTAAAATCTCATGTGCATATAGTGGAGGGATGCAGGAAATGAGCAAGAATTAAATACAACAAAGCGAGACTTACCTAGTAAGGTGAAGCTGGTTGTAAATTCTTGCGAATTTATTGTAGACCGGAACGGAGTGCACATGCCCACCCCTAAAATGGTCTGCATGCATACCATGCAAGTAAAATGAAATGCATACCATGCAAATGAAACAAATACCACTTTGTGGAACTTTGATCTAGAACTGACAACAGTGTTCTGCACACCGTGCATCAGTAAGACATCCCACCCTTTCAAAATGATAATAATGATAACAATGTTTATAAAATATTTAGTGTTCCTGTTATAGTATGACACAGTGTTCTCTCGAGGCTCTAAAAACTGACAGTAGGGGCTGCGCGCGGTTCTCATGTGCACTCCGTTCCGGTCTACAATAAATTCGCAAGAATTTACAACCAGCTTCACCTTACTAGGTAAGTCTCGCTTTGTTGTATTTAATTATGGCTTAGAATAAATTCCTTATGAAAAGAATAA
>CM060342.1:31842939-31845439 GCA_030674155.1 Stramonita haemastoma
AATTTTTTTTCCTCTCCAACCTAACCTAGTAGAGAAGCCAGAGCAATTATTATTTATTTTTATATCCCTCTCCTCTCTCTCTCTCCTCTCTCCCTCTCTCTCTCTTCTACTCCTCTCTCTCTCTCTCTCTCCCCCTCCTCCCTTAATCTCTCTCTCTCTCTTAATATCTCCTCTCTCTCTCTCTCTCTCTCTCTCTCCTCTCTCTCTCTCTCTCTCTCTCTCTTCTCTCCTTAATATCTCTCTCTCTCTCTCTCTCTCTCTCTCAACTCTCCTCTCTCTCCTCTCTCTTCTCTCCTCTTCTCTCTCCCTCTCTCTCTCTGTTCCCCTCCCCACCCCCACCACCAAACACACACACACACACACACACACACACACACACACACACACACACACACACACACACACACGAACTTCGCTGAGTCGCTTAATTTTCAGGGACGAACTCAGGGTTGATAGAGAGAGCTTTTACTACTTGACTTACTAGGATACACCAAGTCGGCGCCAGACGTGCTTAACCGTTCAGCCACCGCCCCCTCTCTCTCTCTCTCTCTCTCTCTCTCTCTCTCTCTCTCTCTCTCTCTCTCTCTCTCTCTCCTCTAAGCTGATGGTTCTTTTTTTATTTTTTTTTCTCCCCCCCCCTCCCCAACCTCCCTTCCCCAAAGAACACGCTCCCCACCACTCCTCTCCCAGATAGCTAACTGTCCAGAACTTGTCAGCAGTTAGATGGGGGCTCCGTATCATCATACGCCTGGTAAAAGAAAACTTTGCAGCGGAAACGAAAAAGGTGGAAATTGCAAGTCTTGTCTGTTACCTTTGCGTACGTACGTAGGCCTACATGTATACCCCCACCCGTCCCGAAACCTGAGCCCAGATTCGCCCTGCCACAAAAAACAAACAAAAAAAACCGAAGAGATGCTGTTAGGCTAGAGAGTAAGAAGAAGTTTGCTACACAGGAAAGAACTCTTAAACACACACCATTGCTTCCCCCCCACCCCCCTCTCTCTCTCTCTCTGCAATAGGGGGGGTTGTCGCTTCCCTCCTGCAACTGCTACTACTACTACTAGTAGCTTCATAGTAAGCAACGGGAGGTTGAGGTTGCCGAGGGGTCTGATAACAGGGAGCTAGGTAAACAAACGTTGGGGTTTGTAAACCTTTCAGCGAGACACTTCACTGTTTTGTTGGGAGACACCACCACCACCACCACCCTCCCCCCACCTCCTTGACTCGTCTTGCCTGTCTGTCTGTCTGTCTGTCTTGTCAGTCAGTGACGCGTGCGCTTGTCAGTCAAGGCGTTTGGCCGTGAAGGGGCGGAGTTAAGTGGCGCCCTCGACGTGGCCTGTCTGGAATGCTTGTATAGTATGCCGGCCCCCACTACACTGCTGCCGCCGCCGCCGCCGTCGCTGTCGCTGTCGCTGTCGCCGTCGCCGCCACTGCTGTTCATGACGCGTGCAAGTTTGGGTATGGGGAGTGGAGTGGAGAGGAGAGGAGTTGGGTGTGGGGGGGTAGCTGCCACTTCAGTCGGGGGAAAAGACAGTACAGGAAGGTTTTTGAGCCCCAAAAGAAACTCTTGTAGGCTTACCATGTTCAGTTGTTTTTTTTTTTTTGGTAAGGGGGGGGGGGGGGGGGGGGGGGGGGGGGGTAGGGAAAGGAGAGAAGAGGAGGGGTAGGGAGGGGAGTAACTAGATGATAGCACACACCACACACACAACACACACCACACACACACACATAATTATATATATATCTCCTGCAAGGGCGTACGTACTATATACTATACGTACTGGCGGGCCACGGCCCTCCTTTAAAACTGCCCAAACTTCTTTCAGTCGGATGGCTAATTAATTCTGGGGCTGGCGACTGGCGGCTGGGCGCTGTGTTGACAGCCTGTCAGCCCTGATAAAGAGCTCAGGCCTCCCAGACACTCCGTCTGCCGGCGCCCGACACTTGGCCCCGCCCCTTCCGCCCTCCACGCTCGCTTCGGATTGGTTGAAACCGTTCCCCCCCTCGCCGACCAATCAGCGAGCCCGTGGAAACTGGCGACCAGTATGGCGCCGTTTGGTGGCGACCTGTCAGCTCCTCTAAGCGCTGTGAGGAGTTGAGCTGTGTGGGTATTGAAGCAGCAGCAGTGGGGCTGCCGCTGATGTGCGTGCGTTCAGTGATGTCGTGGCGTGCACACACACACACCACACGGCTGCTGCTACTACTACTGTGGTGGTGATGACGGCAGCGGCGTTGTAAGTCTGCAACTGTTTGCAGCAACTGGCCCGTCCAGGGGGTGGGTCATACATATATATGGCTGCTGTCCCTGTCTCGGATTATATCTTATCATTATTATTATTGTTATTGTGTCTGTGTGCGTGTGGGCTTCGTTGTTTTTTTCTACAATATTTCGGACTTTTCTTCTGCCTAGCAGCCACCCACCTGCCGTTCAGACGTGTGTGTTGTTGTTTTTAAAAAGTATGGGAACCTAAACTACTACTACGACTGAGGAGAGAGTTAG
>CM060342.1:31852939-31855439 GCA_030674155.1 Stramonita haemastoma
TATCCTGCGTATCCTATTTTACTCTGTTCTATTCTATTCTATCTTATCCTGTCGTATCCTATTTTATTCTGTTCTATTCTATTCTATCTTATCCTGTCGTATCCTATTTTATTCTGTTCTATTCTATCTATCTTATCCTGTCGTATCTTATTTTATTCTATTCTATTCTGTTCCATTCTATTGTGTTCTGTTTTGTTCTGTCTTGTTTTGTTTTGTTCTATTGTGACATGTTCTGTTCTCTTCTGTTTTGCTCTCTCTCTCTCTCTCTCTCCTCTCTCTCTCTCTCTCTCTCTCTCTCTCTCTCTCTCTCTCTCTCTCTCTCTCTCCTCTCCTCTCTCTCTCTCTTCTCTCTCTCTCTCTCTCTCTCTCTTCTTCTTCTTCTTCTTCTTCTTCTTTCTTCTTCTTCTTCTTCTTCTTCTTCTTCTTCTTCTTCTTTCTTCTTTCTTCTTCTTCTTCTTCTTCTTCTTCTTCTTCTTCTTCTTCTTCTTCTTTTCTTCTTTCATTCGCACTATATAAAAAAATGCCTTCTGGTTTTTTTTTCATTAATATTTCTTTTTTTATATACAACGTGGCAATCACTTGAAGTTTATCAGCGATTACTTTCTTTCTTCGTCTTCTCTCTTCTTTCTCTTCTCTCTCTCTCTCGTCTCTCTCTCTCTCCTCTCTCTCTCTCTCTCTCTCTCTCTCTCTCTCTCTCCTCTCTCTCTCTCTCATCCTCATCTCTTCTCTCATCTCCTCTCTCTCTCCTTTTCTCCATAGCGGTAATAACGCAGTGACTTTATTCGCGACAGACGCACTTCGTTGTAGCATTCATTAGGTCTACAGTGTGGACTCCGCCAGTCTGTTACTTTCTAGTGGCGTAGTATGATTCAGAGTCTCCGCCTGTCTGTCTGTCTGTCTGTCTGTCTGTCTGTCTGTCTGTCTGTCTGTCTGTCTCAGTCTCTGTCTGTCTGTCTGTCTGTCTGTCTGTCTGTCTGTCTGTCTGTCTGTCTGTCTGTCTGTCTGTCTCTCTTCTCTCTCTCTCTCTCTCTCTCTCTCTCTCTCTCTCTCTCTCTCTCTCTCTCTCTCTCTTCCTCTCTCTCTCTCTCTCTCTCTCTCTCTCTCTCTCTCTCCTCTCTTATGCCATGTTTAGACTTTAGTATACTATAGTGTCATCTGCTAGCGAATGTATTAATAATACGCGATAAGCAATTCATTTGTAGAAAGCTTTTAAAATTAGAAATACTCTTTGTACTTGAGGTATCATTATTTGTTTATAAATAAATGTTTCCTATGCAACATGCTTAGGAATGTTGATTATATTATACACACCACCCCTTCATGAGGCGCTAAGGCCTATGATAAATAAAACTTTCGCATTCGCATTGTGTGTGTGTTATTCTTTTTTTTTTATATCGAGGATAATGGATAAAGCACTCATATGCTTTCTTACATTTAGTCCCCGTGTGTGTGTGTGTGTGTGTGTGTGTGTGTGTGTGTGTGTGTGTGTGTGTGTGTGTGTGTGTGCGCGCGCGTGTGTGCGTGCGTGCGTGCGTGCGTGCGTGCGTGCGTGTGTGTGTGTTATAAGAGTTCTAAGGGGGACAAAAACATGATTATATTTTTATTCTATTGATTAACAAACGCTGTGACACAGAAACACCACACGAAATAACCCCGCTAATGAAATCATTGTGTGTGTGACGATACTATCAGTACACACATGTATAAAACAGTACTAAGACATGCAGAAACTGCACAGAAGCATAGTCATCATGATAACAGAATAACAGAAGACACGGTGATATCATTTTGCAACACTGCACACTATCACTGCTGAGGAAATGACTGCTTATAATGAAACATCACACATAGTCCTAGTGAACTGACCAACCTATCACATAACTGACCAATCTACCATAATCATAATTGACCAATCTATCTACCACGTAGACTACATAGTAAACTGACTAATCTACCTAGGTAAAGTTAAAGGTGTCCCATAACCTGTGTGGTCGTAGGAGAGCGAGGTGTCAAAGACCTCAGTTTCTCTAGGGGCCAGCTTATTGAGGGCGGCGCCCATCTCCTCTCCCTCGCTGCTTTACCTTCCCTGACCCTGAAGAGGGCAGGTACCCATTTACAGCTGGGTGAACTGGGGGACTAATATATACATAGATCTTGTAAACTGACCAGTCTTCCAACATACATGAAATGCGTTGATCTTGTATCAGGCGTTGTATAAACTCTGCGATTACAAGTTTGCTATTAATTCATTTATTAAAATCCTTTTAGATGTGTAATTCTTTGCCATTAACCTATGTGAATTTCTCTGTTTGGAGAAAATATAGTCTAGTATTTGAATTTAAATTTTGAGTACATATTAAACTAACCGGTTTCCTTCCAATACATCCTGGGGTGATATTCATCCCTTTATTATTTTTCTTCTTATTCATTCTTTTACATGGAGGATAGGCCTAGGCCTAATTGAATAAGCATGTGTGTGTGTGTGTGTGTGTGTGTGTGT
>CM060342.1:31862939-31865878 GCA_030674155.1 Stramonita haemastoma
ACAGACAGGCACACACACAGACAGACAGGCACACAGACAGACAGGCACACAAGACAGACAGACACAGACAGGCACACAGACAGACAGGCACACAAACAGACAGGCACACAGACAGACAGGCACACAGACAGACAGAGACAGAGACAGGCACACAGACAGACACACAGACACACACACAGACACACCAACAGACAGGCACACAGGCAGAGCAGACAGACAGACAGACAGATAGACAGACATGTATCTTTCTATCCATCAAGAGGGGGTGTGAGAGGAAGGGGGTGGTGGTGGTCCCCTACATTGGTGAAGTGATGTGGAAATGAATTGTATGCATAACAAAAAAAGACAGCTTGCTCCCGGCTATGCCTGCCTGTCTTCTTCACTTTAAATAATATATGATCAACATAAAAATGATAATATATTATAGGGGGCCAGGGTAGAGGTGAAACCACGGTACTGGAAAGTCACAACAACGAAAAAAAAGAAAGAAAGAATTATGAGAGAGAGAGAGAGAGAGAGAGAGAGAGAGAGAGAGAGAGAGAGAGAGACAGAGACAGAGAGAGAAGAGAGAGAGAGAGGGAGAGAGAGAGAGAGGAGAGAGGGAGGGAGGAAAAGAGAGAGAGAGAGAGGAGAGAGAGAGGGAGAGGGAAGGAGGGAAAGAGAGAGAGAGGGGGGGGGAGAGAGACAGAGACAGAGAGAGAGAGAGAGACAGAGAGAGAGAGAGAGACACAGAGAGAGACAGAGAGACAGAGAGGGACAGAGAGGGACAGAGAGAGAGAGAGTAGGGGAAGAACATCAAGCCTTAGTTTGTTTGAATCCCACCCTTTGCAGCAAACCAACAATACATGTTGCTTTGCGAACAATGAAACACCGAGCCAGCCTACCCATCACTCAGTCCCATGTCCCAAAGGACGTACGTAGGGGGGACATGAGAGAAGACGCAACAGCGATCTTTTTCCATGCTTCACGATCCTGTGTGGCTAGTAGGAGGTGTTGCAGGGGTTGGGCGGTCCAGTCTTTGATGTTGTCAACCCATGATTTCTTTTGGCGGCCTCTTCTTCCCTTGCCCTCGACTGTTCCTTGCAGGATGGTTTTTGCTAGGGTGTTGTGTCTTGTGGTGTGCCTACCCATACAAAGTTATAATAATTATCACAAAGCTTTGACATAATCATTGTAATTATCAAATTAAACGGATGAATAACTATAACAGAAACTATACAAGTTATTCCATATATATGTTTCTTTCCTCGGCTAGAGCTCCGAGGTTCACCAAATGAGATTTTGCGTTTACATGCGTTTTTGTTTTTGTTTCCCCCCCCCCCCCCCGCCTGCAATGCAGGTAGCAGCATTCCGACTTCGGGGATAATGACCGATTGAACGAACTTTGTCATCTCTTCCCACGGACACACAATGGCCCACTCTTTCGAAAAGTGGAACAGGATTTAACATTATGCGCAAGATGTTCTGCGTGCGTTCGTACACGGAACTTCGGTTTATAATCTCAGATTTTTGTGGAGAGTGGTGTCTGCACTTGATGTTAACTCCAGGGGAAAGTATCCCTTTGAACAGGATTGGAACCCGGGTCGTCAGATTGCGAGCGCGATGTTCTGACCACTAGGCTACCCCGTTCCCATGTAATACAGTACTCATTGTTTTACGTCACGTCTTTGAAGTCATAAAATAGTCTTTTAAACCCCCGATGTCCGTTAGGCTACAGCTCCGGAAATCACCAATGGTGAGACTTCTTGCGTAATTATGTGACTGTTCCCCTCCCCCAACCAATTTAGGTAGCCACATTCCGTCTTTGGGGATGGTGTCTAAACACGATACCTGTGTGCACGCAGTGTTGTTTTTCTTTTTAATGTTTGTTGTCACCCATTTTTATTAGCATGAAATGGCCTACTCTTCGAAAAAGGCGGAACGGGTTTTTTAAAGTGTGTGTAAGATGTTCTGCGTGCTTTCGCACACGGGACTTCTGGTTATAGTCTCATCTGAAAGACTTTTTTGTTTTCTCAAGTTGTATTAGTCCAGGACATGAAAGAATAAAAGGAACTTCATTTTCAGGAGTGCAACTCATACTCCAAATATCCAAAGCCTGTGTGTGTGTGGTGGTGGAGGGGGGGGGGGGAGGGGGGGGGGGGGGGGGGGGGGGGGGGGGGTGAGAGGGGGATGCGCGCGCGCGTGTGTGCGTGCGTGAGTGCGTCAAGTCAAAGTCAAAGTCAACATTTTATTTCCAGATAGTACATTGAATAAGCAATAAACTTGCTTTTTTTTTTCAAGTGCGTGTGTAAGTGCATGCGTGTGTGTATGCCTGCGTGCGTGCATGTGGATGTGTGTGTGTGTGTGTGTGTGTGTGTGCGCGTAATTTTATTCAATATCCAACTTTTTTTTATATATTCCTCGTCACACGATGCAATGAAGTTTCTATCAGTAAAGGTAATCAGAATGTTGAAATAGGGGACTACCTATAAAAAAAATATGTCTCTCCTATTATCATCTATACTATAAATTATACCAAAGAGGGCTGCAGGACATAATAATAACAGTAGTATTATTATTCCCCTGTGTCTTCTTCGTATATCTTGTGTACGGTACAGTGGCTTTCTGTCAATATTTTTTTTTTATCATGCTGTATTGCTTTTTTTTTTTTTTATCATGATTTGCGTCTTCCACCTTCACCCACTCCTTCCTTCCTTCCTTCCTCCTTTCTTCCCGTCTTTTATTTTTGTTGTTGTTGTTGTTGTTTTATTGGTTCATGTCTTTCTTTTAGTTTTTTTTTTCTTTCTTTAAAAGGTGTGATTTTATTGTTGCTGGTTTAAAATTTTTTTTTATTTTTTTTATTTTATTATTATTATTTTTGGGGGGTGGGGGGGTGGGGGGGTTGGGGGTTCTTTTTTTTTTTTTTTTTCCTTTTTTTTTTTTTCAGTTTTGTTGTTGTT
>CM060342.1:31865978-31870978 GCA_030674155.1 Stramonita haemastoma
CCCCCCCCCCCCCCCCTCCCTTAATGCTGGTTACCTTACCTGTCTGTTTACAAGTTTTTTTTGCTCCTTTTTCCCCCCTCCCCATCCTCCCCTCCTCCTTTAACCCTTCCTCCTAACCAATTCTGTTGTGCAGACGAGATCTGCCAGTCTGTGACAACTAATACCTCCCTCCTCCTCCCCTTCCCTCTCTTCCAACCTCCCAACCACCAATCCACGCAAGCAAAGCTGCTGGGCAGCTAACGAACGAACGAAAGAGGCGACACAGACACGCACTGTCGTGACCTGAGGCTGCTTGGTGCACGTACATACACGTGTGTGTGTGTGTGTGTGTGTGTGTGTGTGTGTGTGTGTGTGTGTGTGTGTGTGTGTGTGTGTGTGCGCGCACACACACACACACACACACACACACACGTACGACGCGCGCGCACGCAACTACAAACACCCCCCCCCCCCCACACACACACCCACACACACACACACACACACACACACACACACACACACACACACACACACACACACAACAACACACACACACACACACACACACACACACACACACACCACACCACACACACACAACACACACACACACACACACACACACACACACACACACACACACACACACACACAACACACACACACACACACACACTCAAAACACAACACACATACACACACAACCCACACACACGCACAACAACAATACTCTTTAAAACACACACCCCTCTATCCCGCATGCCAAGGTAGTAGTAGTAGTAGCCGTCAACTTTCATTGGGCTAAAACACCACCACGCCTTCCTCCTCCTCCTCTTCCTCTTCCTCCTCCTTCCTCCTCCTCCTATTCTTCTTCTTCTTTCCCCAGAGCCATCATCATAGAGGCTTGAAGTTGCTTCAGCCCTCGTTCCAACCAGCCACCATCTTCTTCGCCAGTCTCGTCTCTTCTCTTCTCTTCTCTTCCAAGCTTCAGATCTTGACGGCTAGTTCTCTCCGCTTTTACAGAGAACACAGCACATGAGACGCTTGATGCCCTTAGCCTGCTTTACTGATGGCTTTTGCATGACGACAGCTAACCCCCCGTTCAGGGCTTTTTTCCCGAGCTTTTATTTAACGGACCTGGCCATTTCGAGACCTTCCCTGTCGCCGCTCGGTTTTTACCCGCGCCTGTTTTAATTTAATTTAATCAAAAGATCATGGCGGAGTTGGGTCTAGTTTTGCTGAGTTTTTTGTGTGTGTTTTGTTATTGTGTTTTTTGTTGTCGTTTTAGCTCCCTTTGGGGTTCTGTGTTCGTTTAAAGACCTATCTGCTGTCTGTGTTTTAACACTTGGTTTGTGATGGCTAGTTTGGGTTGTTGTTGTTTTTTCAGTTACCTGCCGCATCTTTTTCGTCCTTATTTTTGTTTTTTTGTTGTTAAGAGGGTTGGTTTTTCTGTGTCTCTGTGTCTGTGTCTATGTGTCTCTGTCTCCCCCTCTCTCTGTCTGTCTGTCTGTCTTCTTCTCCTCTCTCTCTCTCTCTCTCTCTCTCTCTCTCTCTCTCTCCCTCTCCCTCTCTCTCCCTCCCTCCCTCCCCCCCACCCTCTCTCTCTCTCTCTCTCTCTCTCCCAACCCCCCCCCTCTCTCTCTCTCTCCCTCCCTCCCCCCCCCCCCCCCCCCCACTCTCTCTCTCGCTCAGAGCAGGGTAGGATAGGGTATAAGGCGTGCGTGCTCGCACGCGCGCATCAGTTGAAAGGCTGGAAAATGAGAGAGATGGCCTTGCTGGTCTTCTTATTGCTGGAATCAAACCTCAAAAGCCTGAAAGAAAACTAGCCTATAGCGTGAAGACAGCCAGGTCATCAGCCCTTAAAAACGACCGTCTGTGTCTCTTTAGCTTTCTCCTCCACTCTCTGTATTGATACAGTACGGTGGTGCTAGAGCTTTCCTCTTTCACATCCAATCACAACCCATCGCCCTTTTCTCTCTGTCCTCTCTGTCTCTGTTCTCTGTCTGTGTCTCTGTGTCTCTGTCTCTCTGTCTGTCTGTCTGTCTCTCTCTGTCTCTGTCTGTCTGTATGTCTCTGTCTTCTGTGTCTGTCTCTTCTCTCTGTCTCTGTCCGTCTCTCTCTGTGTTTCTGTGTCTCTCTGTCTGTCTCTCTCTGTCTGTCTGTCTCTTTCTGTCTCTCTCTCTCTGTCTCTCTCTGTCTGTCTCTCTCTCTCTCTGTCTCTTCTCTCTGTCTCTCTCTCTCTCTGTCTGTCTCTCTCTCTCTGTCTTCTGTCTGTCTGTCTGTCTGTCTGTCTCGTCTCTCTCTCTCTCTCTCTCTCTTCTCTCTCTCTCTCTCTCTGTCTTCCTCTTCTCTTCTCTCTCTCTGTCTCTCTCTCTGTCTCTCTCTCTGTCTCTCTTCTCTCTCTGTCTCTCTGTCTGTCTGTCTGTCTGTCGTCTCTCTCTCTCTCTCTCTCTCTCTCTCTCTCTCTCTCTCCTCTTCTCCTCTCTCTCTCTCTCTCTCTCTCTCTCTCTCTCTCTCTCTCTCTCTCTCTCTCTCTCTTGTCCCTTAACAGCCTCTGTTAGGGGATTATTTGACGTCTGCTTCTCCTGATCTCATCAGCCCCAACTTTTTTGGAGGCCAGACTGGTTGGTTAGACGTGGTGCGACGCGACGCCTGGACCCTAAATGTATCAAAAGAGCAATATCCATTTAGGGACGGTCGTCAATGTTAAGGACCCCGCCGGTGGGTTTTTATTTTTTATTATTTTTTTTTTTAAACTGTGGATGAGATGGAGATGTATACTAGGCCTATTCAGGCGCGCCTCCTCTGAGATCTGAGGGGTTGTGTGATCTGTTACTGGTTTGGCTGTTAAGGGTGTAAGTGTAGTAGTTGTGTAGTGATGAGTGGAGGGGTCCCTTTTTCTTACTTAACGGTCACTTTCCTTGATAATGCTGCTGTTAGTAATTTTTGGACACGGGTCTCATTTCGAGGCGATGTTTTTTGGTGGTGGTTGTGGTGTGTGGTGGTTGGTGGTTGGTGGTTGGTGGTGGTTGGGGGGGTGGGGGGGGTTGTTTTGTGTCTTGTTTTTGGAGGTGTTGTTGTTGTTGTTGTTGTTGTTGTTGTGTTGTTGTTGTGTTGTTGTTGTGTGTGTTGTGTGTGTGTGTGTGTGTGTGTGTGTGTGTGTGTGTATGTGTGTGTGTGTATGTGTGTGTGTGTGTGTGTGTGTGTATGTGTGTGTGTATGTGTGTGTGTTGTGTTGTGTGTGTTGTGTTGTGTTGTGTTGTGTTGTGTTGTGTTTGTGTTGTGTTGTGGTGTGTGTGTGTGTTGTGTGTGTGTGTGTGTGTGTGTGTGTGTGTGTGTGTGTGTTGTGTGTGTGTGTGTGTGTGTGGTTGTGTGTGTGTGTTGTAAGTTTTTGTTTTTCCTTTTTGTTTGTTTGTTTTTCTTGCTTTTTTTTTTGGGGGGGGAGGGTATCTACATTTCTTGCTGTTTGCATACAAACCTGCAAGTCAGTTGTATGGCTATGGAAAAAAATACATTTTCTGCTTGTCATCTTTACCTTTAAAGAATCAGGATATGGGACACCTTTACCTTTTAAAAATCAAGTTATTGGACATCTTTACCTTCGAAGAATCAATCTATGGGTCTAATTATTCAATAAAACTTTGACCCAGAATCAGTCTATGAATCTCATTATTTTCCTGGGATGAAAAGTTGATGACCTAGAACGCAATCTGTGTCTCTTGTCCGTTGTTTTCTCCTGTGTGTGTGACCGCGCATCGCATCCCTTATATTATCTGTTGATCTATATCAGTGTGAGGGCCTGTGTCTCTCTCTTTCTGTGTTTACTTAAGGCAAGTCTGCCCCACTGACTCTCAAAAGATGCTGGGGACAATCTCCGCTTCCCAGCTGTTGCTAGCTGCTGCCACTGACTGGCCAACCAATAACTGCCTCAGAATAGGGGATTGGATTGAAGGAGGGGGGATGGAGAAGAGGATGGAGAAATTTAAGAATATTTAATGAGACTGTGCTCTTGTAGCTTTTACTCCTCCGTCTCTTCTCCTCTACCTCCTCCTCCTCTTTGCTGCCTCCTCCTCCTCCCCTCCTCCTCCTCCTCCTCTTCTCCTCCTCCTCCCTCCTCCTCCTCCTCCTCCTCCTCCTCCTCCTCCTCCTCCTGTCTGTTATATTGGAAACCCATACATGCTGGCACAACTGAAATCTGTCCGTTGCCTCCGTCCTGCCTGCTCATCCTTCACTCCCCCTCCTCCTCCTCCTCCTCTTTGCTCCTCCTCCTCCTCCCCCCTCCTCCTCCTCCTCTTTGCTCCTCCTCCTCCTCCTCTTCCTGTGTTCTTGTTTTATATTGGAAACCCAGTTAACATGGGTGAGTGCACAACATGAAAGGAAAAGATGGCGGAAGAAAAGCTGTCAAAGGGTTTTCAGAGCGCAGTGTGTTCCTGTGCTGGGTTCATCATTGGCAAGATCTCTGAATTCTGGATGGGGGAATAATTCATCAGGGGAAGGATGTTGACCTCTTAGGCTGTGAGGGACAGGACAGCTCTAGCTGGGGAAAAAAATAATTATTAGAATTATTAAGGAGTTGGCCTCGTTGTGCTTATACGACAGAAAAGTTCATTTATGGAAACAATAAAAGGTAAAAAGGTAAAGGTGTCCCATAACCTATGTGGTTGTAAGGGAGCGAGGCATCAGAAAGCTCAGCTTCTCTAGGGCGCCAGCATATCGAGTGCGGCACCCATCTCCTCTCCCTCGCTGCTTTACCTTCCCTGACCCTAAAGAGGGCAGGTACCCATTAATTTACAGATGGGTGAACTGGTGGACTGTACTGAAGCCAAGGCGCGCAAACGGTCACCCATCCACTTTGGTAACCACGCTCGATGCTGTTTAACCTTCCCTGTCCCTAAAGAGGGCAGGTACCCATTAATTTACAGCTGGGGAACTGGGGGGACAGTACTGAAGCCAAGGCGCGCAAACGGTCACCCATCCACTTGGTAACTACGCTCGATGCTGCTTAACCTCCCTGTCCC
>CM060342.1:31873478-31880232 GCA_030674155.1 Stramonita haemastoma
CACTAATAATACCTTCCCTCTGTAGCCCCTACTTGGCCGTTGATCCTACCGCAACACTACCGGATCGAAAGTCAAAGACTTGGCCGATAAAAAGTACATTACCGGGGCTTAAAACCGTGATACGGTGGCCCCGGTCCTTTCAAAGAGCAGACGACAGTATAGCGATCAGGTTTAAACCCCGCTAGCCGCCGTTAAAAAGTCGGCATCGTTGAAAATCTTTGACTTCATCGGTTGGTTGTTACAGTCGTGACTTTTGTACTCGTTTGCTGTTTGATAAGTTTCAAGTAAAATAAAATATTATTATGTAATATTTTGCTATATATCCTTGACGGGAAAATTGTGTGCTGAGTTACATGCTGGGTTAAATAGGGTTTATTCATTCCAAACCCCACCCCCCCCCCCCCAAAAAAAAAAAAAAAAAAAAAAAAGAAGTATAGAGCATGTGTAACATGAATAACATAATCAACATATCAACAAGAAGCTAGCGACATATTATGCTCAAGTACATTAGTAATAATGATGAAATTGATCATAATAATAATGAAAATAATAATAATAATGATAAATGGAATTTATATAAAGCTGGATCTTGTAAAACATGCAAATCAACATTCACATGGCGGTTAAAAAAAAAAAAATCTCAATAATGATCAAAGGAGGAAGGCTTGGAGGAAAATGGCTGAATAGGATGATAAGAGCATTCACATTCACAGATAATGAAATAATTCACAATCCCCCCCCCCCAAAAAAAAAAAAAAAAGAAAAGAAAAAAAGACATGTCTCTTTAATAAAATAAGCAAACGTTTTTGTTTGTTTTATCTGTGTGTTTTTTAAAGTGCCAATATCCTTTGCTGTTCTACCCAACCACAAAGTTAAGAAATTAAAAAAGAAAAAGTAAAAAAAAAAAAAAAAGTAAAGGTTGAGAAAAGAGGTGACGACAAGACAGACCTAATTATCAACCAAAAAACCCCTCTTTCCTTTTCTTCATAATTATTATCAAGGGTTTTTAACATCAACCCTCTTCCTTCATTCACGAAGGACAAAGCGTGAACGTCACGAATGTGTTTTTCCTCTTTCTGTTTTGATCAATTCAATTCAAACATTTTTTTAAATTTATTTCACAAGCCGAGAAATTCATGTGGGTTACATACAAGCCGTACATAAAGAAGTAAACAGGAAAAACGTTTATCACAGAGGAATAACACAGCACAGTATACAGCCATTACCTCGCACACATTACAAGACAATATCTACACCAATACAAATACCTGCACTTTATCAAAGAGTAATTCACGTGGTCACAAGCCATGCATACATAAAAAATGATATACAGAAATATTGATCACAGAAAGTAATAAAATTCAATAATATTCAGAAGGAAGATAAATAAATGAAATCAAACGACGCAAAAAAATTATGTTGTCTTAACAAAAACAACAAAAAAACATATTGATTTTATTAGAAAAAAAATGTATCTCATCGATTTGCTTTTGGTTCGTCTTTGTTTGGTTCACCCCCCCCCCCTACCCCACCCCCACTCCCACCCCTATCCCCTCTCCAATCTCCACCGTGAAAAAAAAAGAAAAGAGAAAAAAAGAAATGCACTGTAATCATTAAAAAAACAACAACAACAGCAACAAAAAAACAAAACTAACAAACGAAAAAAAAACCCGACAACATCAAAATTGCCAAAATTTATGAAATATCTAAATAAATAAAAGTAACAACAAACATCAAAGAAATAACTGTGTATCGACTAAAAACGAAGAACCCACATTGCACCAAAATCAGAAGAAATGACAGATCTATGCCCACAACAATTAACATGCATTTCATTCCTAAAGGGTTTTTTGTTTTTTAATTGTTGTTTTTGCTTGAACCTTTTGATCAAGAGTAGGCCATAGGAAACCAACCCGGAATCTGATTTTGTAAAAACAAAGCGAAATAAAATATAACAAAAAGAATAAACAACAGAACAAATACACACTAAAAAGAAAAAAAAACCATTGACATTTGACGTTTCCGTCATGAAAAAAAAAACCACCGAAAAATCAAACAAAGAAACAAACTATAAAAAAAACCCACAAAAAACCCCACCACTTTTGAATATCGGCGGGTTTTTTTTCTGTAGTTGTTGTTGCTGTTGTTTTAGTTGGGCTTTTGTTGTTGTTGTTGTTAAACACACATTTGATTTTCACCTTGCTATGCTGTGTTCCGTGTTTGTAATTCAATCTTGTTTAGTTACTTTCAGGGCTTCGTACTGGCATTATGCAATTGTCGATCTGTCACGAAATGACTTAGTTTTGTGCAAAAAGGTTCAACTTTGTTCCAAAAACAAAACAAAAAGAAAAGAAAAGAAAGAAAGACAGAAAGAAAATACTCCTGAAAAGTAAACAAATATCCTTCTTTGTTGTTTGTGTTCAAGTAGAAAACTCCATCTTTCCTGCACATAGAAGCACGTCAGTTGAATATAGCGCTGAAAAAAAACCTGAAAAAAGTTTTTAAAAAGAAGGGGAAAAGCGAAAATAAGCAGCAATATTGACAACTAGATCTAAGTTATGTCAAAGAAAAAGGAAAGAAAAAAACCTCCTTACACACTGTGGAAGGGAAAAAAAAGAAAGGAAATTGAGAAAAGTTTCTTTGCTTATTTATGAATCGTTTCTGACCGTATTTTTTTTTCTCCTTTTTATTCCCCCCCCCCCCCCCCCCCCCTCTCTCTCTCTCCTCTCTCTCTCTCTCTCTCTCTCTCTCTCTCTCTCTCTCTCTCTCTCTCTCTGGCTTTTTAAAGAAAAAAAAATCTCTCCAATAAGTCTTTTTGTGCTTTACATAAGAATTAGGACGGTGCGCTTTCTCCATAGGGTTTATGAGAGAAAAATCAATCACCCACTTAAACTTCGCATTTTCTTTTCTTGTTTTTTTGTTGTTGTTTTTTTGTTTTGTTTTGGTCGTTCTGAAATCTGTGGCCTCAAATGGTGTCACACCCACTATTGTGTATCACATGATGTTCTCTGTCTCTCTGTGTCTGTTTCTCTCTTTCTGTCTGTCTCTCTGCCTGCCTGTCTGTCTGTCTGTCTGTCTGTCTGTCTGTCTCTCTGTGTCTGTTTGTCTGTCTGTCTGTCTGTCTGTCTGTCTCTTTCTCTCGATCTGTCTTTGTCTCTTCCTCTGTGTCTATCTATCTCTGTCTCTCTGTCTCTTTCTCCGTCTGTCTGTCTGTCTGTCTGTCTGTCTGTCTCTCCATAGCAAGAACCCATAGCAACAAGAGGATTGTCCCTGGCAAAACTCCGTAGAAAAAAAAAAGTAACTCTGACAAGGAAACAAATACAACTGCAGACAGGGGAACAAAAAAGAAAAAAAAAAGGTAGGCGCTGGACTTGTGGCGACGCGCTCTCCCCGGGGAAGAGTAGCTGCCCGAAGTTCACGCGGAAAATCTGCTGTGACATAAAGTGGTATAACAAAAATAAATAAATAAATAAATAAATAGTTGCTGTCTGAGCGCTGGACGAAAAAGTCCTTCCAGGACACTCTTGTTTCCGTTCTGTGCGGTCATTACAACACGGGTCATTACTACTGACCACTACTGGACCTCCCAGCCTGTCTTATAGTCTTAGGCTATCCCCCTCCCTCCCTCTCCGCTGGTCAAGCAAGAGACATGACAGACTGGACAGGACAGGACAGGGGCAGGACAGGAACAGGACAGGACAGATTCCTTCACACCTCGGTCTGTTCGCATGAGAGCCTTCTAGGCTTGGTTGTTCCGCCGCTTGCTATATATATATATATATATATATATATATATAATATATATATATATATATTAATGTATAATATATATAGGCTATACCGCTGTGTGGTGGTGGGGGGGGGGGGGGGGGAAGGGGGTGGGCAGGGTGTGTGTGTGTGCTATACACAACCAAGTTTGGAGAGAGAGAGAGAGAGAGAGAGAGAGAGAGAGAGAGAGAGAGAGAGAGAGAGAGAAGAGAGAGAGAGAGAGAGAAATGAATAATCTTTATTTTTCAAGGGTTACAGAGTAATATTACATACTGTTTTTTTATCTTTTTTTCATCGAGAGAGAGAGAGAGAGAGAGAGAGAGAGAGAGAGAGAGAGAGAGAGAGAGAGAGAGAGAGAGAGAAATGAATAATTTTATTTTTCAAGGGTTACAGAGTAGTATTACATCTGTTTTTATCAATTTTTTTCATCGAGAGAGAGAGAGAGAGAGAGAGAGAGAGAGAGAGAGAGAGAGAGAGAGAGAGAGAGAGACAGAGACAGAGACAGAGACAGCAAACAGACAGAAGAAGAGACAAACAGACAGAGACAGAGAGACAGATGAATGTACATTCTTATTTTTCATCTAGATTTTTCATCAAGAGAGAGAAGAGAGAGAGAGAGTAGATGACAGAGATGAGAGAAGAGAGAAGAGAGAGAGACAGAGCTCGACGAGACCAGAGACCAGAGCCAAGACCACCGACGACCCAGACAGACCAGAGACAACAGCAACAGAGAATGTACATGTCTCTCATCCTAGCATAAAGGACAGTGGCTATCAATCAATCCCCTACCAGAGATGGGTTAAGTCACATCTAGGATAAAAACGGCCTCTCTCGCCACCAGAACCCCCACCCCTCACCCCTCACCCTCTCTCCATCCCACCCCCACCTCACCCACCCCACCCCAACCCCCCTCCTCCCTGCAACCAAACAAGACACTAATCTGTGGGGATCATGAGGTGATGATCCCCTAAAATCCATACTCGGAAGCAAACTCCCAGATACAGGCAAACATACAGACAGACAGACAGACAGACAGATAGACAGACAGACAGACCACCCCGGTTTATCAGTAAAGATGGAGACGGTTTCAATCCCCGGGTAACATGTGGTACAGATCTGGCCCAAAGCCGTGTTTGATACACAAAGTGGTGTAACAGGACGAGTCGGAGAGATAGATAGATAGTAGTACACAAAGCCTTAGCAGGGTAGGTGGGTGGTGGGTCATGGTGGTGGGATGTGGATGTGTTGTTGATGGTGTTGTTGTTCTGGTGATTATATTGTTGCTGTCCAAAAGACTGTGTGAGGAGGAGGATTGGAGTCTCTGCAGGTCAACTGTGGGATGATTCGACTGAGTGTGTTCATAGAGAATGTGGGTTTTCTTTGCATTCTCCTTTTCTTCTTCTTCTTCTTCTTCTTCTTCTTCTTCTTCTTCTTCTTCTTCTTCTTCTTCTTCTTCTTCTTCTTCTTCTTCTTCTTCTTCCTTCTTCCTTGCAAAACATTTTCAAATAAATACATATCGTCATTCACATAAACTTACTGTGCCAAAACCAAGAATAGATCTGTTTAAAAGTAGTCTTGTATATAGCGGTGGCACTTACTGGAATAACCTGCCAGCATCCTTAAAAAGTGTAACTTCTATGCTAAACTTTAAAAAATCATTGAAACATTTTCTTATGAATGAAAGGCTGACAGAGACTGGCTGTTGATCTTGTCTTATATAAAAAAAAAAAAGCATATTGTTTTCTTGTTAATCGGACAAAATGTCAGTCATGGTTTGCCATGACTTCATTTAATCATGTTTTACATATGTCTTTTTATCAGCTGTCTGTCATTCTCTGTCTGTCTGTCTGTCTGTATGTCTGTCTGTCTGCCTGCCTGTGAAACTGAGTGTCTTTAGTCTGTCCGTCTGTCTGTATTCTATCTCTCATCTGCCTGTCTATCCCTTCTCTGTCAGTCTCTACTCTACTCTGCTCTGCTCTGCTCTGCTCTACTCTACCACTCTACTCTACTCTACTCTACTCTACTCTACTCTACTCTACTCTACTCTACTCTACTCTACTACTCTACTCTCTAGTCAATCATATTTCTTATTTTCTAATCTGATTTTGTGATTTGTTCTCTCATTTTGTAAAAGATAAAGCATAAGCGTAGAAAATGTTTCTTGTATTTGGATGATGTTATGGATTTTTTTTTTCTTTTTTCTTCACTCATACAATGTATATGTGCAGTTTGTTTGTTATTGCTATGCCTTTCTTTTATTTTCTTCCTTTTTCACCCAGAAGGGTGTTATAAAAAGGCACGTTTTCTTATGCCATTACCCTCTTTAAATACTCATTCATTCATTCGTTCATTCGTTCATTTCTCTCTCTCTCTCTCTCTCTCTCTCTCTCTCTCTCTCTCTCTCTCTCTCTCTCTCTCTCTCTCTCTCTCTCTCTCTCTCTCTCTCTCTCTCTCATGAATCTTGAAATTGATTTTTCTGTACCCTTTGTATTTAGTATTTGCTTGTTCGTTCGAAAGTATTTCCTTATCTATTTTCATATTGTGTACATTTGCAACTTTTCATGTATATTGGTGGGGTTTTGTTTGCTTGTTTATCTTTTGTTTTGGGTGTGTTGGGGGGGGAGGGTGGGGGGGAGGTTGGGGGGGGGGGAAGTGGGGGGGGGGAGTCTTTTCCGAGGGCTGGATGTAAAAAAGCAATCTTTGCTTATTCTATTACCCTCTTTGAATAAAGAAAGTTTTCAAAGTTTTCCTTCTTTTTTATTCTTCTTCGCAATCTTAGCGCATCCTTCTTCGCAATTTTTCTTAGCAATTCTTCTTTTTCGCTATTTTTCTTTTTCGCAAATCTTCTTTTTCGCAATTCTTCTTTTTTGCAATTCTTCTTTTTCGCAATTCTTCTTCTTCTTCTTCTTCTTCTTCTTCTTCTTCTTCTTCTTCTTCTTCTTCTTCTTCTTCTTCTTCTTCTTCTTCTTGCATTCTTCTTCTTCTT